>JAAAKL020013508.1:0-12429 GCA_010016065.2 Carybdea cf. marsupialis auct. non (Linnaeus, 1758)
TGTCAGTATCGGCAGCTTAGTGTCACATCTTAGTTGGTCAGACCAACGCTTTGGGGGCCTTCCTTTTGGGCGCTTGCTAGTGAAGTCATTTCTATAAGAAGACTTTGGCAGATGGATGATGGGACCGAGCCATTTCATTCGTTCCTTGCAAATAATGTCTGTGATGGTCATCTCAATGCCAAGTAACTCTCTCACTTTTTTATTTCTGACACAATCGTATAGTATTTCTGATACGATCTTATACTCCAAGTATGTTCCTGAGACATTTCATTTTGAAAGCATTCAGGTTTCTTTCATCCTCCGCAAGGATTATCCAAGTCTCGCTAGCATAAATTGCTATTGGTATGATTAAAGCTTAGTAAAACCTAGTCTTCAGTGGGATTGGGATGTTGTTGTTATGTAATATCCTAGATAAGTATAGAAAGCTATAAGTCGTTGAGAATATTGATCTGCGTGACTTGTCTTATGTCTTCAAATGTCATCAGTTGACACGGCGCACTTATATCTAAAACAAATTCATGCTTTCCTGCCCTAATAATTCCCCTTTTGTGCCACTCATAGGTTAAGGGTTTTGTATCACTCTTAACAAATGAAATATGAAAGATAGCATACAATTTCGTAGTAAATTTCTACTCTCATAACATCAGTGAGAGTATAAGACTTTTCAAGCAATCCACCAAATTTATACAAATATTAGAGAATGGTGTCGCCTTGTGTATCCTTATATGGCAAAGACAATTGCACAGTACATGATACCTTAGTTCAATAGTGTACTTATTTGACCCTCTGTTAATATCTTGCTAATGAATACAGATATTAGAGAATGGTATCCCTTTGCGTATCCTTATATGGCTAAGACAATTGCACAGTACATGATACCTTAGTTCAATAGTGTACGTATTTGACCCTTTGTTAAGTATATCTTGCTAATGAATACAGATATTCGAGAATGGTATCCCTTTGCGTATCCTTATATGGCAAAGACATTTGCACACTACATGATACCTTAGTTCAAAAGTGTACTTATTTGACCCTTTGTAAATATCTTGCTGCTGAATACAGATATTCGAGAATAGTATCCCTTTGCGTATCCTTATATGGCAAAGACAATTGCACACTACATGATACCTTAGTTCAATAGTGTACTTATTTGACCCTTGTTAATATCTTGTTGAATTTACGACATTTTTTAAAATCCCAGGAAAGGTTAGATAAATTTGAAGAGAATGTCAGAGCCGTTTGCTTCCTATCTATTTATTTCTGAATTGCAAACAACTTACAGTCATCATAATTGTAATACCAGATCAATTACAAGCTTAACATTTCTTGAAAGAACATCAAGAAAGAAGGAACATCAAAATTTAGATAAAAAGGAATGAAAATGGCCAACAATCACGTTTTTTGTCTTCATTATCAATCTGTTTTTGATATCTATATCTGCATCTGCATCTGTATCTGTATCTGTATCTATATCTGTGTTTGTGTCTGTACCTGTGTCTGTATCTGTATCTATATCTGTATCTGTATCTGTATCAGTGTCTCCATCTGTATCTGTACTTGTTTCTATATCTGTGTCTGTATCTGTATCTGTATCTCTACCTGTATCTGTATCTATATCTGGATGTATATCTGTGTCTGTATCTGTGTCTGTGTCTGTATCTACATCTGTATCTGTATCTATATCTGTATCAGTGTCTCCATTTGTATCGGTGTCTCCATCTTTATCTGAATCTATATCTGTGTCTGTATCTGTATCTGCATCAGTGTCCCCATCTGTATCTGTATCAGTATCTCCATCTGTATCTGTACCTGTTTCTATATCTGTGTCTGTATCTGTATCTGTATCTCTACCTGTATCTGTATCTGTATCTGTATCTGGATCTATATCTGTGTCTGTATCTGTGTCTGTGTCTGTATCTACATCTGTATCTGTATCTGTATCAGTGTCTCCATCTGTATCTGTACCTGTTTCTATATCTGTGTCTGTATCTGTATCTGTATCTCTACCTGTATCTGTGTCTGTATCTACATCTGTATCTGTATCTATATCCGTATCAGTGTCTCCATCTGTATCTGTATCTGTATATCTAGATCTATGTATGTTTATATCTATATCTATATCTCTTTATCTCTATTTCCTAATATACTGATGTGAATAACTTGGCGAACCTAATGGAAACTTCCTGACTTTTCCTGAAAATGTTATTCATAAGTATTTTTGAAATACAAATTATCAAAAAAAATTGCTAATGATAAACAAGAAATGCTTTTTACAAAAAGTCACTCACATAAATGCAAAATATCTACAGACAAAAACATTCAAATAGTTCTTTACTGCAGATCTTAAATACCCCACGTGTAATATCTCTCTAAACCCAGTTCAATGTTTTTCATCCCTTAATCTAAAAAATCTAACCTTATTTCACAATTTGACGGTTAAAGGTATTTCAGCGATAAATTATTGGACGGTGTATAGGAATTTGTCTACATGCGGGTCAAGGCCTCCAAGTAATAAAATACACTTTTTTCTGTAGTCAATTGATGACTGAGGAGTCCTGCAATTAACCGTACTTAATTGACAAATATTGAAGTTTGTTACCATTGACCTCGCGGTGGATCTGTAAGTGACTCCCGCCCCCTCCTCTCCCCTCAGTCTTGGAAATCTCAAATTACCCCAGTCTTGACGGCAATAAAGAAAACAGCTTTATGTAGTTTTCATTATGGGTAACACTCCACGCTGCATTTCTCCGAGATATGGCATACCTCCAATTTTGAATGAGACAATGAAACATCTTTATAAAATCCCGCTGAAAATGATCAATACTCTTGAATTAAATGACATGTTAACTTCCCCGTCTAAGAAAAGTGAGGTTTAAAACGAAAGTCTCCGGAATCTTCTTTTTCAAAGTCATGAATTTGTTGTAGCAGGAGTAGCGGAGCTTTCATAGCCCGAAGTCCGACGTTGTGAGCGGAAAGTTAAAATTTATACGTTGATTTATTTGTTTTGGGCTCATGACATGCCACAGCTCCAATGTAAATATTTTCTCATACAGAGGGACGAAGTTCAGTTTGGAAAAGAACAAACCTAACAAGGTTATGGAAGGTATACGGGTAATTAAAAGACAATTTGGCATGACTGAAGCAAGGCGAAAATTGCATTAGGAATTGCAACCTCAACTACCGACCTCTGTATGGTTGTGTTGATAGCAGCAGGGGGGAGGGGGAAGATTTATTATAGCAAAATACACGCATGAGGTGTCCTCAGCTTCCCTAAACCTAAATTTACGAAATGTGGGGAAACGAAAAGTACCGTTAAGGCACCCCGATATAGGAAATTCTAGTAAGTGCAGTTTTAAATGTGGCTCCTTCAACAATTCTGAGAAAATCTCCTTGAATCTTGGTAATGTGAAACATTGTGAGTTTCAAGGCTTATCTTGCCAAATAAAATTTCAGAGTTTGGCCATTGTATGGATTCACGGGTTATTATCAACGGGTACTTATTTATATAAAACATGGAAGCATCGACACATATCTTAAATAAGATGAAGCTTTTACATCAGATGTCCTGAAAAAAACAACCGGCAGCAAGCTTTTGTTAAATGGCATCATAGCGAGTTTTACAGAAAGTTTTAGTATATCAAATACATTTCAAGCATAAAATATTGGGTAAAGCCAATTTAGAACAACTTTTACAATGAAGCCCTAAGACCGTCCACAGGATATGGTAAAAAAGAACCTTAGGTATGGAAATCATACGTTTTCATCCCTATCAAAATTTAGGGAGGGGGAAGCCGGTTGGCCTGCGGACTCTATATTTTCCTTGATATCTCATGAACAACTAGTCCAATTGTTTAGAAACTTTGTTGACGTTTCCTCGTATTTATTCGGGAGTATTTTCAAAATAAAATATTTCAAACATTTGCTAATGACCACGTCATGATCACACAATGACACCATACCAATAGTCACCCCGGAACAACACAAAATGTCTGTGGATAGAACAAAACCGATTTAGTGAAATTCAAGTTAATTTCATTTAAAAATGGTTCATAGCATTCCATTCTAAGTTATCTTTTAATCCTAAAAAAAATTTTAATGTACGTTTTACTAGAAGGTTCTATTCCAATGATAGACTTTTGAACTGTGTTTAAGTACTTGTCAACTTCAGGCTGTCAACTCATAACCACTATGTTTAAAATAATTTTTTTTCTTCAGCTAAAAGATGGATTAGCACACCTGCTAAATTTAATACCTAGATAACAAGTATTCCCTGACATATTAGCTTTGAAATGGCCGTGGGTGTGCTACCCCCTCTCCCTCTCTCTTTTTCTAAACAGTGCTGTTTAGGAAAGGTGAACTACAATTTTGGACTATGAAATATGCAAGTTTCCCTATCCCCCATTCCAAAATATTGTTAACCAGCATTTTGGACACTTGCATGTCAGACCTCCCTGCTGCTAAGCGGAGAGGTCTAGAAAACAAATAATGCCAGGAGTGGACACCCCTTTCATGTGGCAAGTGATTTGTTCCATTTTCACCAAAATTTAGTATAAGTTTAACTTCTATTTGTCCAGGATTGTAGGTGAGCTGATACGTCACAGTCTGATTAAAATTACGTCTAGTGCTATGCAACCATGAGATAACTGCTCTTAGGAAGCCCATTAGGCCAAATCAGGTGGAAGGTTTCAGGTTTACCATTTTAGGGGCGTTAGAAGTTGTTTCAAAGGAATCGAAGGACGGCGCATTACAACACTTAAAGCGCTCTTAGTTCAGCCTTGAAGGATGTACCAGATAAGTTTGCAGTTTTGGTGCTCTTAAATGAGAATGCAAAGGAATAGAAGTCAAAGGAGTGTCTGAAAATAATTAAGGGATGTTTAAATGTTTGAGCTAAGACCAAGTCAAATAGAATATTGAACAGCCATTTGGGGAGCCCCGTCCAACGTTTGACAGAGGGAAACCTCTCCCTATGTCTTTATCAATTTTTCTTGGGAGTTAACGAACATGTCAGTATGTATTAGTACGTGTACTTGTTTGATCGACATGTTGCTTGCCTTCATAAGCACTAATTAATTAGCTCCCCCTCCCCTACTTAAGCCGCCTTGACAGTCCTTCTTGCTCTACTAGGGTTTCTGAAGTGTTTAAATTTAAAATCACTCTCAATACCGTACCTGACCCCCTATACACTGGTGCCAGTTTATGAGATAAAGAGAAAGATCGGTAGACGCTGCATGTGCGAACTATTTTGTATCATTTTACAGAAACCTTTGCAAAACCAACGAGCATCCCTACTATTTGAGTTGTTAATTCTGAAGATATTAATAGTTATCCAGAACCTGTATCAATCATGCAGAAAAGATCAAAATATCACTATCTGCACGGTTTGGTTTGTAGCTTATGGCTCTCGTCAGAGATTTTACTGATATTTGCCGTCCATGTTTTTTATACAAACAAAACTATTTTTTTGTTAACACCAGAAACAGACTTTTCTACTCTAGCCAATTAGGTCAGATACACCATCGTTCCCAGTACAGTGGTTTTACCATAATGGTAGCACAGTCAGACCTAAGGATTCTCTCGCAGCATGAAGAAAATTCTCCCTTTATGTCCTCAGTGTTCCCCCCTGGAAAACAGACACTAAAAGTTAACTCCGGTTTAAAATGGCACAGTTAACATACATAGATACGTAAAGGGAAAACATTATCTTCATGCAACAGAATTACTGTTTAATTAACTCCATTGGCAAGAAAAAACGTATTGGATATTACGGCGCCAAACGATCTCAACTGCGTTGAAGTGTGCTGAGAGCAGTTTAATCAACTACAGGCAGCCATTTCTTATCGGATAAGGTTCGTCCACCTTCGATCGCGTTCCTTTATATCTATGTTGTCAATGGTATAAATCCTAGAAGCTGCAAAAATTAAATATTTTTCGCAGCTTTTTTGTGCTAGTGATTTAAGCTAATGAGCAGTGTTTTCATCTTGGAAACAACACGCACTGGTACGATACCGCTTCAGATCTGCCATTTTAAAGGAATCCATCTAGGAAGGTAAGTATTATGAATTGTCTTGAAATCCCTTCAAAACTATGAAGAATATTTCTGAAGTGGTGGAAGATATATGAACGAGCCATCTGGTATTTTCTATTCGTAATAAAGAAAATGATCATGATCTATCTGGGTTTTCTTGTTTTGCTTCTTGTTATTTTTCCTTTCGGCTTTAAATTATTTGTAAAATATTCACAGACGCAGTTGGATAATAGAATTCTAATTAAGGAAGAAAAGAAATTCTACTTATATGTCTGTGAAATCCTTTTAAACAACTACACAAAAATATATCCCCCTACTATCACCGAGACTGTCAAGACTTTTTCAAAATGATATTGCCTAAATCGGCTCACTATTTTTTTAGGAATTTGACAGAGATTGTACGATTGCAGAAGAGAGTTATGAACATCTTGAAAAGGCAGGCTGGACGGGTTGCGACCGTGCTATATTTTTAAAGTACATTCCTTGGCCTAAATGTTCATAATATCAGGCCCACTCGCTCTTAACAGGGCATTGAACTACCGTTAATTACGGGTAGGCATAAAAAGAACTTTTTTAATGTACTTTGAGAATGATGTAAATTGGTATTTGGATTGAGTTCAATGATAAGCTTTTCCGTATAAACTGTCACCAGCACAACTCAAAGTATAAAAAAATTTGACTTCGTAAAAGTAGTTTTGTTACGTATTTTAAAATACACAAAGAGAAATTATGGTTGTTTTTGTCTTTGTATGAAGGCGTAGTCCATTGTCCTGTGGCTAGTTGTATATCTATCGAGGGAGATCAGCTACAGACCAACTACATTAAGATATGAATACAAAAATCTATGTTCGACATCGCTCATGAGTACTGTTTCTTTAGTAATTGTATACCATGACACACCACTTTCTACACAAACGCCTACATAAAAATATATACACAAATTATAAATTTTGTCAGATGAAAGCAATACATAAAAAATCAGATTCTAAACTTATACTACTAGCGGACCTCAAACTTCAGTCATTGATTAGAGACTTACGTTGGATATTTGCATCCTTGTGAATGTCATCGTAGGGTGTGTTGAAAACATTTATTGATTTTCATAACATGTATAGATAGTATATCCAACTATTTACATTTTCACTTCAAACAAATATAGAGACGATTGTCAAAAATAGAAGTTAATGTCAAAAAAGAGTAATTTGCCTAAAAACATTTCATGTAAATGCCCAAATTTGATATAAATTCGACAATGAAAAATAAAATGCAGTTCCTTTCAAGATTTGTTTTCACGCTTTCTAAGCAGCGAGTGAACGGCTAACAGATAGATTTTTAAGATCCCAACCAAGCATATTCCTTACATCGTTATGTAAGTCATGCCGTAGCAATGTGAAATAATATTAGTAAGAATTGTAGTAGAGTATCCCTGAATCTTGGGTCAGAGAAATCAACCTTTAGAGACAAGACTTTCCGAAAATATTAAAAACTGAAAAACTGGAAGTACATTCTTAAGATTACATTCTATTTTGTTGGCATAATACATATATGTTCTTTTTTATTGGAAGAACAGTTAATTTCAAATATTGATAGAACGAGGGTCTGTAATTAGTGACATCTCTGTGTGCAGGCCATGTCTAAGTTTGCGTTTCATGTTTTAGACAATGTAATTTGCTTTTGGCACTTAAAGGTCATGGTTTTTATTATTTTAAGTTCTACTTGAGTACACTCTCAATTTTAAATAGGTTTACAAATACAGAAATATAGTATTAGATATATACTCAAAAATACCATAGACCATAAGGATGCAGTCGTAAAGAATCACTTATGAATGCACGCGTAGTGTAGTTTGAAAGAAGATTTTGAATTTTATACTTCGCTGATATGGGATCCTTTTGCAATTAAGGGCTCCGTGTAAAGGAAAGTAATTGTTTAAAAACATTTTTGTCAACGTATTGTAAATATAAACATGTATCGTATCTTTTTATTATAGTTTATACGGCAATAGCTGCAGATACTTCACTGTTAAGGTTAAATGACATATTATTGTGTATTTTCATATTCAACAATTGGTAAAGTCATTATGAAAGAGAAGAACTTTGAGTTTTGTTCTGACAGCCATCAAACATCTAAACACGAAGTTAAGTAATATGCAATTATGCTGAGAGAGAAAAACCTAAAAATATCATCACAAATATGTATTTTGAATATACATATATAGAGAGAGAGACAAATATATGTACATATATTTATAGCTCATATATAGTTGAATTTTCGATGATATCTTTCTCGAAGATTTGAAAATTTACATAGGTACATATTTATTTGAAAAGTCAACAAATAAATATGTACCTATGTAAATTTTATACAATGCTTATATGCATAGGACAATGCGGACTTTTTGAATATTTGTGTGTAAGTATTACACATCAGTATAAGAAAACGTCCTTCCTGTATAGATTTTTATATCTACAGTTCATTCTATTATCTTCATTTAAATCATTTAAATAAATACAAAAAAATTGGGTAAAGAAACCTCTTATGTGCAAATTAAAGCGAGTGATGATTAACACTCTTGTATTTTCAAGCGAACCATTCTTCAAGTCAATTTAAAATATATTGTCACTTTAATTGGCGATTGTTTAGCATAAAAGGCTACTTTAACAAGGGAGCACTTTCTAATTCAACGCCCACCTTCCAGACTGGTGTAAAGTGTGTGCATTCCTTTATAAGGAGACTATGCTACCATTACGCCCAATGTGTGAGATGCATAGGGAACGATGGGTATGATAGGATGCTCAACTTACATGGTTTACGTACGTTTACTGTGACACATGTAAATATATGTATCCTCATATACTGATATATTTTTTATAGTATTTTCATATACTGGTAGTTTTTTGAGGTTAGCGATTACGGATGTTGGAGTATGCAGTCTCATATACTGTTATGCATTTATCTACAATTTACGTGTGTAAGTATAAGTATCGTGATGTACTGCTGTGCATTTGTCTAAATTTTGCGCTTACACATGCAAACATCTGTATCCCAATGCACTGCTATCTATTTGCGTTATTGGAGATTTGTCTGTACAATTTTCAAATTTCCGAAATTAAAGTACCCTTGCAATGTAGAGTAATTATTTAACTATTGGGTTAACAGTTGCTAATTAGAGGAAAAATTTAAGAAGTAGTAAAAGACATACCAAGGAACCGTTTCATACTCTAACATATGTTTTAAAATAATAATTGATGATTATGCATGAAGTATTGTCGCGTTACTTCCAAATAGTTATATAAAATTACTTAAAAAACACTATCTTCTTGTTTTTTTCGTTTATTTTAAAAGCAGTATGAATGCCAACTGAGGCAAATTTAATAAAACTGCGATTTACTATTTGAATACCAGCAGTGAATTTGTGAAGAAAAATATCATTTCCTAACGTGTAACAAATTTGAGAAACAACAAAATGATTATGGCAACCCATTACGTCACCTGCAATTGCTGTATGAATTTCTAATGCCCTTGGATTTTTTAAAGAATTAGGAAAAACATGTTATTGAAGATAGATATTTTAACAATAAAATTTCCAATGTTACATGCGAAACTTATGCAAAATTTAAATTAATACAGTTTTTCTAGAACTTTTGAAAGAACATAGTATGTAGAACTGTGTAAGCATATTTTATACACTTGATGTCACAGCACAGTAATTCATGCTCATCATCACCGAGTATTAGTAATCTACAACTTGTTGACATTTATTGACGAATTACGAATATAGAGAGATCATAAATTTCTAACTGTTTTCCAACGAGATATAATTGCAAGCTCTGCTCCTTAAATGTCAATATTTTATGTAGTTGAAACAAACGACTAGATTAGCTATATCTCTACGCACCTGCAATCCTGATTAGCATTATCTGTGCTAGCATTTCAGAAAGCCATTGATGCCTGTCTCGCGTCATTTCGCTGGATCACAATGCAGCAATAAACCTTGCTTTCGATTTCTGCAAAACAGAAATGACTCATAAACCTGGTTACTGTGTTTATATCTGAACATTCGGCCGCTGATTGCAAGCTAGCCAGTTGCTCCCGCAAAAAACACAAGATTCTACCAAATTGACATGACGTGCTGACCCACTAGTGTTTGTCGTTCACTAAAAGCCCTTTCGGAAGACGAACACAATCGTAAATTCGAAATGCAAACACTGCCGACAATGAATAAACAATGACTTACGCGGCATAGATGAAGCTGTTATTCCCAAGGGGTTTAATCTTGAAACAGGTGGATGACTTTTCAAGTCGTTTATCTTCCGCCATAATTTTAAAGCACTAGGAGACTTGAGGCAATCATCCTTACCCATTTGAAAGCTAAATTAACATCCTACTTAGCATTGGTCAAAATTTCCCTCATTAAATTTATCTGATGAATAACGGTGCTCTACTTTAGAAGGAATGGTAATGCCGACAGTCTTCATTCTCTACTAAAGGGAGAATATCTTAAAGATAACTTTTCCTTTTTCATACCACATTTATAGGGAGTGTTCATGTAGCTTTCATCTTTATCTCTTAGGGAGCACATGTAATTTTCTCTTATCCACATCTAATCGTATCATTATCAAGGCCTTCATCTATCAAATGGCTGTGCTCCCCTTTATGTTTAGAGGATAAAATTAATAAAATCGGCTGGAAGTTTGCGAGGAGTTCCTTCAACCGAGTTTGTTCATGAGTATGTTGATTCCGATAAAAGTCACATGTAACTTTCTAGGAAACTAGCTTCTTTCTAATGAGCTTTAAATGATCATGATTGTGAGTACGTGCTATCTTTGTAGGTACATCATATTGTTTCTTCGGCGGGCAATATCACGGGCCATATAGTTACCACTTACAAGAACCTTCTATCAAGGATACTTTCCACCTCTTTCAAGACTTTAAGGCTATGTCGAGGCTCGTAGAAGCAAGTTTTAAAATTTAAGCCTTCATCTAGGTTTAGATAGCCATGATACATTCTAACAATTCATTTTATATTGGACATTAAGATGACTTTGTTTGATCAGTATACGTTGATGTTGAAAATAGCTTTTTTTCAGTTAATATAAATTTCTATTATTTTATTGTTGTCGCTGGTATTCGCAGTCATTAGATCATGCTACTTTCTCCCGACGCTAAGTTCAAAGTAATAGCGAATATTTTTGTGCATACATTTTTATATTGCCATGATACATGCTAACAATTCATTTATATTTTACATCAAGATGACTTTGCTTTGATCGGTATACATTGTTGCTGAAAATGGGTTCTAACCGTTAACATAAATTTCTACCATTTTATTGTTGTCGCTGGTATTTGCAGTCGTTAGATCCTGATACTTTCTCGCTACGCTAAGTTCAAATTTATTGCGAATACATTTTGCGTTCCAAATAGCATTGATTTTCTTGCCATTTATTACAACTGATAACATTTTGTTCAATACTTGAAGAAATCTATCTAAAGAGAATATTGCAACTTCCGAAAATAACTAAATTGGTTTGGAACACAGTTTTTGTTGTGAGATATTCAAGATAGGTTCTGGTCGCAAATAAATTTTATTGTCATTAAATTCTTTTTGGTATACAAAATTTCGTACGTTAGCTATAAAAGATGATGCTTGTAACATTTGGAGGTAGATTACAAATTCTACTGCCAACAAGTATTTCTTTCTTTCTCCTAATTTTAATATGCATTTCATTGGTAGATAATCTAAAGAGGATTGTTCCCAGCAAAGATTAATTTTGTCATCACGCAGCACTAAATACCAAGGGAAGATGATCTCTGTATTTAATCATTCAATAATTTAAATTAAATTTGCTGTTTCCAAGAAATTTCATTCTCGAGAATCAGCCTTCTTCTGCAGTAATTGCAAAACATGTCTAGAGCATCAGCAGTCGTCACCAGCTATTTGGAAGTCCAGACACTTTTTTCTTCGCCGTCGCTATTGTTACATTCATAAAATGTGGGATACGAAGGGTCTAGATCTTCTACTGTTTTCTACTAAGGAGGGATTTTTTCATCTCTCTATCAAACTTTTACACTTAATGTTTTTAACACGAATTACCAGCAAATTCTGTTCGTAGGGGACACTCGATGTGTTTCCAAACAATTTTAGTGACTTTTGTAAGTATTTTGGTACGAAGTTTGCATGGAGGCATTTGTAAACACTGGGGTACATTGCCTCCTGTGCCCTCTTAGATTCGTGCCTGAATTTTTGTGCTTTAAATGTGCTGAGACCTGAAAGTTTGTAAGTTTAACTTGTTTATCACCTGATCATAGTGTTTTCATGATAAAACGTCAAAGAAATTGGATCTGGATATTCGCCTGAGAAAAGGAGGATTGTCGAGAAACAAAACAAAAATGAAACAACAGCC
>JAAAKL020013509.1:1986-12428 GCA_010016065.2 Carybdea cf. marsupialis auct. non (Linnaeus, 1758)
GTTATTCTTATAACTATCCTGGGTGCAGGGCCTGCGGAGCATCATAGTTAGAGGGCTTCAAATCCAACTAAGTTTGTAGATTTGAAATTTTTTTGTTGTTTCTTTCTTTTAGCGTCATGTGACCTTGCTTGTGTGCACAAGCTTGTCTCTTCCTTATATTTTCATCACTTAATCATGCTTTTTAAAGTCTATTATGTTACTCCATGACTTCCTTTTAAACAGTCTTCAATGATTGTATTGCGGAAATGGGTTGCATACGTGCTGGATTGGGCTCAAATAGGAAAGAGCACAGAAATCTCGTGCACTCTTACCACTTAGGCCCGTTCCATATTTTTTAAAAATGAAGATACATGCGTATTTCGGAAAAAACCTAGGAAATCATCTTGGTCATTGTTTTACAACCTTTTTTTATTTGAATACTTTCTTGCGTCATATCAGTCTCCTAACTCTGTAAGTGTCTTTGTTCGTCATAGGCTCGTGTGATCTTGACTGCAACAGTTAAGCTGCGCTAATCCTTCTAAACGTCACGGAAGTAACTGTGAGCAGATCGTACGATCACAGATAAATAAAATCTCTTTGAAAATCCTTCTCATTGAAAGGAAATACTACACACTCCCTAGACACATGAAGTACAATAACACTTGGCCGCTTGTTGATATATGATACGGACACCTGGTCTCCTGAGCAACCATGTCTTTTTACTCGGGATAACTAAAATGTGAGGAAAAAAGGTGAATACACTCTCCAGGCTTTCTTGTCGGCTGCAGACTCTCTGGAGTCTCTGCAGTCTCCACCCATCGACAAATCAAGAAAGTTTGTACTTAATGATAGAGAGAAGCAAACAATAGTTCCTAGGGTCGTCTGACCGATTGAAATGTCAGGAAACCGCAAGAGAGATCATGACAGTAGCTTACACATTTAAGTTTTGTCTCAAAATTTAGCATGCCCGCAGGCTACGTTTGCGATTCCCTTCCAGACAAAGATTATCGCAAGATTTGGTTTAAAACCGGCAGGGCAACCTACGATATTCTGTCTGGGCAAGCTTTGGTTGTGAAACAGATATGCTCGCTCCTTTCTTATGAGTAAGATTATCACTATCAAATCGATGTCACTTCACAACTGCGTGTCCCGTTGTAAACCTCTTTAACGGTTTCGAATACTCATTGCTACTCAAGCATGTCCATTGAGTCACCCCATGTTTTGACTCTTCGCAGACGTCATCCTTGAATAGACAGACAAAACCCAACATTGCAAATCAGGGGGGTTGCATAGCCGAGTTGCTTTTACTAGATAACCCTTCCTCCGAGCTATGCGCAATGTTCATACTTATCGATGAGCTGGTTTTGCAGAGTAATAGGTTTCTAGCATGAGACATGTGATGTAAGATATTTTGAAAAGTCCATGATTTATTGATTCTTTCCGAGTGTCCACCTCAAGACAAAGAGCATGTTTACATCTCTACGATGTCAATGGACAGCGGTTGAATTAAAGTAGTGAAGGTCATCACCACAAAACACTTCAATTCACGGATTCATGTTTCATTCGACCAAGCATTTTTAGTGACCCGGATAGAACATACGAAAGCAGGGGAAGAAGGTAGCGGACCGTTAGCAATGGTAACAGAGCCGTCGGGCAATAGAAAGGAACGATTTAAACACTCTAGATAACAGTGATTACTATGGCATTTACTGAAATTTTCGGTGTTTGCCGAGTTTAATATACTGGTTAAGTGCTCCATACCATAATCCATCTTTCGGCCAAGTGTAGGGAGCCCATGGTTCCTCAGAAGACCCCATATCTATAGCCCCTGCTGGCACTGTACCAAATGGCACAAGAAAAACAAAGGCAACAAAAGCTGGTCTTGTCCTTTGACCTTCTGGACTGTTGCAGATCTGATTGATGTACACGCGTTAACGTGAAGCCAAAGGTAATCATGATTTACTGGTATGGGTACACGCGGGGAGTGAAGATGGGATATTTCCCCTAAAAACCTCCAATTGTTAACAATAAAGATAAGAAACGCCTTTGTTTTTGCCGTTCAAGATGGCTTCACCCCCTCCCCCCGCACACACACACCACCAAATCCTACTTGAAGCGCTGAGGACACCAATGCGTACAGTCATAGCATAAGGCAAAGTAGCACTATTAAGTACGGTGGAGGTCTAGGCATGTGAGCGGATGGGGCTAGGTAGGGCGTTTATGTAGGAGTCTGAACATTCATGTCAATAGAAGTCTTTTGAGGTAATAAAAAGGGCAAGATAGCTATCTCAGCGTCCTTAAATCTAGTTTTATTACATTATCTAGGCAAAAGTATGTACAAGTCGCACGTTGACAGATTCATGGAGTACCACAGAAAACGTGTAAGAATGCATTTCAAACAGAACTGAGGCATTTCTATTAAGCAATTAAACAGAATTGTAGGATTGATCATCATTTTGCATAAGAATGTGGGAATACGTTCCCTGGCACTTTTAAGGACTATCTCGATAAATGAGAGCTATGCTACTACGCTATGACTTAGGCCTACTTACTGAAAGTAACTGACTGACTGACTCACTGAAGCACTCGCTTGATAACTTGCTTGCATAATGCTTATGTACTTCTTTACATGCGTACTTACTTGCGCAGGCCTACTTTTAGTCTATTAGTTTCTCAAACAACGGTCCAACAATGCCGAGGGAAAATGTGACAACACGATTTTGAAAATGTTTGAATTACGGAGAAAAAAGGCAATTTTAAACTGGCCCTGTTAATGAGAACGTCAATGGCCATAATTGTGAGCGATGCCCTTTCCCAACACCGATCAGGTTTCAAAGTCTAACAAAATCTTACTATTTTGATGATGGATCCGAAGGACAGAAGGACCGAAGGACAGAAGGAATATCTACATAGTTTCAAGCAGAGATTTTTGAGATTCAAATGCCTCTAGTTTAAAGGCTATATACTGTAAGGATCTGGTATTTTGGAAAGCAGCTTATTCCAGGGTTGCCTTTAGACACCTAGAGACACCTAGATTTGTGACGTCATCACCTTCCCTTCGCACAGTAGTAACATTTAACTGTCAAAGTGTGTTTTTGAAGTCGTTTAGAGTCCAAAACCTTACCATTAAGAAATCACCAAACGTACTGTGGTGTCTTTGGATCATTTTACTTCTGAAGTGAGAGTCAATTATCAGCTATTTGATAAACCAGAAAAGGCTGTTGAACCTTGGCTTTGCTAATGTACGATTTCTCCCTTTTCCCGTCGTGACTTTTGCTGACTTTTCAGATTCGCAAATGTAGCTACAATTGGAAGACATCGAATATTTAAAAGAAATAAACCAGGGCAATTGCAGTATTGTTTCCGTTCTTTAGACTGATGAAGGAAAATGATAGAAAGGAAAAGAGCAAGTTGTTTCACCGTGCCATCAGGAATCATTTTACATCTCCGGACTTCAACAGTAAAAATCAGACTAATCAGCCTGCTGTCTGATATGCAGCACAAGCGAAGGAGGGAGATAAACTATCTTGCTTGAGCAGGCAATGGCTCATTCATGTCGTGATAGACAGAAAAGGATCGAGTCCTTCAAGACGAAACGAGAGTACTTTCCAAGATTTTCTGAACGTCTCCTCTACTTTACAATCGAACAACAAGTAATTAAGTAACACTAATTACACACTATCTTTACAACTATTACTTATGACGAAATGTTCATAGGGAACCGCGACAATACAACACAGGGAACTGCGATGATTACAACAACTCACACTGGAGATTTTGTACAATGCAATCGGAATAAGAGTGGGTACGGTAGAATCGCTCACTACATATTTGGGATAAAGACTTAACAAATACACTACTAAAGTGGTAAATGCCAATTGAAAATAAAAGTAATGGCAGACTAAGCCAAGTGATCAGTGTGATGACGTAATGAAGAAATTGGAATAATTTTTCTTGGTCATCTTTTATCATCACAAGAACGAAAACAGGCTTTTAAGATTTTTTAAGAAAGAAAAAAGATTTTTACAAGAACCTTCAGTAAAGTTAGAAGTACTTGGTTTTGTATAGTGTTATGTCAACAGTTATCACCTACATTTGCACGGGGAGAGGTGGGGGATTAGCTACTTTTGACCGGAAAAATACAAACCTCAGTTTATGAGGAGAAAGTAGTTTTGATGTTATCACACTATCCATAAAAATCATCTCAAGTTTGAAGAGATACTAGAGAAAAGTGAAAATTACACCAACGGGATCCACGCATTCGCGACGTGTTGTTCTACCAACTGAGCTATGGTGACCCGGTGATAACATAGTTCATTTTTCTCTAGACGCCACATTAGCTCATGGTAAAAGCTTTGTTTCAGTGCCTTATTTCCATTTTCATAGCACCAATAAAAAGCCTCCAGCCGATCAAACCCTGGTTAACGGAACTCAATTCTCTTATAAACGTTAGGAATCGAGTTACAAGGGTGCTATTTTAGCTAAATGAAGTGTCTATTCTATGCGTATATAAAAGTTGAAATTTAAGACATCCCATCAAGTCGCACGTTGCTTACCCTGGCACAACGTCTGGTGCCAAGAAGCGTCACTCGAACCTTTCATATCTATTTCTTGTTCATGTTATCATGGTAAAATTTGATTTTCCTTTCCCAAATTTGTACACGCATGCAAGATTAACAGAGTTATTTTATACATTTTTGAGCGTATTTGTTCGAAATTTTTTCCACAACTGAAATGTATCTTTGTTTTAATAATTTTAAAAATGACATCTGGCTGTCGTAATCTAACAGAACATAAAACATTTGGAAATCATACAAAATGATACTTGGAGCTAAAACTAAAATTAACAAGCTCTAAAGTACCGGGCTTGTACTGGGAGAATTTAAAGCTATAAGTAGCAAATAAGGAGAGTCGAATGTTTTATGATTAAACCAAGGACAACAGTTGACAATGTAGAAAACTGACGGCAGAAAAGAGTAGCTGTCAAGTCAATGCTCAACAAGAAGTGAGAGGACTGCACATCGTATTTACATAGAAAAGTCAAAGATAGTAAGGATTACCGTACAAGGAGTGGATAGATCAACATAGGTGCTTGGGGTAGCGGTAAAAAGGAAAGAGAAAGAAGCAACATGTGGAGAATCTTGAACAGACCTCAAGGGGTCTGGTGAAGATAAGTTGCATTAAAAGGTTCACAGTCCAGCTGCCGAAGTCAATCAGAGAGTTACTACTCTTGTTTGTCTGCACAAACTTTTCGCGACATATGACGATGAACAACTAAGGTCTCCTTAAGCGACAAGAAAAAGGGGCTTTCTAACAGGCGAGCCGGCATTCTCCAATGGTAAAGGACAAAACCTAGCCTAAGTATATGCAAATTAACACAACGCCCACACAATCACCTTGATAAAAACTCATTCTAAGACCTGATGATGGGGAACAGTCGCGGCTTTAAGACGGTGCGGGGCCCTGGACTGATTGACTTTTAAATAGTGTAACAAGATACAATTTAGGGAAGAAAGTGCGGAAGAGGATCTTGGGGCACTATATCCACTTCCAAGCGTCTAGTTTCCACATTCCACCTACTTAAAAGGGTTAAATTTGAGTGTGTAATCAATGTTCTTATCATGAAACTGCTTGACTACACAGGGTGATATCTTAAGAAGCTATCGGTTCTAAATGACCTCTCTAATAAGTTACTTTCTAAGTGCCATTAGAAGGGGTTTTAGTACGTAGGATAAAACGAGATTTGTTTCTTGTAAGGTAAAGGTAACCCACACTAGGCTAATATATTGTAGGGGTGTGATGTCGTAGAGGATTTCTTGTGCGTAGCCAAGACACAGCGATTTCGGTTGGTCAGTCCCTGTCCTCATCACCTTTTCTCCCTCCCAAAAAGTTTATCTTTTTGCTATATACTGATCGAAATAGAATATAACTTGACTGAATAAACACAAGAAATATTATTTGACATGACTATCTCACCAGTCGACTAACATGGGAACTGCTCCTAATTCAACAAAATATTTATTTGAGGAACCCTTAGGTTGTAGTGTAGAAAGGCGCGATCCACGAAATACCTTGATGCTTATACTCAACTCAAGTTTTTATTCTTTATCCTTAATCTCCAATCTTTACGACCACAATCACATGCACAGCCGCCAACTTCGGGGGACGACTCTTCTTCATGCGCTCATACACAAAATGAACCTGATAATGCGCCTAATTAACATATCACTGTCAACCAATGAGGATGTTCTGTGGTTGATATGCGTAACACCATTAACAGCAGCCTACGTGTAACTTCTTGAACTTCATTACTACCGACAGGATCATGGCTGCTGTACTGAATAATACAAACAGATCGTGTCAGAACTGGAATCTGTGTACAACACGTTCATTTGTGTTCTTCATATTTCTGCGTTAATCTACTGAAGGCGTTTGCAATTTATTCGTTTCTAAGTATTGCAGAAGTAAAGCTGCGATACAAAGTACCATCACGCCACACTTTCTCATTCGAATCCCCGTGTAAGCCTCACAGTTACTTGTAGGCCCTTACACTAGGAAAACAAGTGGTAGGTCTATGTCAGATGCGATCGGACAAGCAAAGATTGCAATAAATTACTGATTATTTTATAATTACTAAGAAATTTATTCAGATCTATGAGACAAGTAACTTCATCACATGCAAATTTCATGCTGTAGAGATGTCTTAATGGTGCTACGCATGTCATTCCTATTGGTTGGCAGAGTTATGTAAATTTGTTATATTATCAGGTTTGATTTCTGTATGCGCGCGTAAAGAAGAGTCCCCCCCCCCTCCCCCGAAGTTGGCGATATCGATGTAGCACAGCAATCACTAAATGGCAGCTAAAAACTTGTAAATTGACAAGATACCATCATATATAAAAGCTCTACATAGCAGTGGTGTAGTAACCCCCGGGGGTGGGGTGGGGGCAGACTCTATCTTATAATATTTCATATGATATGGTTTTAATTTTTATGAGTGAAGAATCTGTTTTGTCAAGTAGGGTCTACTTTCCTTGTGTATTGGTAGGATGTAAATTTTGCTCGAAACTCTTCTTTTCCTCTTCTATGATTAAAAATGAAATCTGATTCAATAAAACTGTGTTTTCATTATGTTTAACTTGAATACTAAATTTGAGTACCAACATCTATGTCAAATTCCAGAAGTTATTCAAAGTATATTCCTTAGTTAAATTGTGAGTACTGGAGTCGAATGCCGTGAAGACCGAGCAATGATAGCCTATCTATCTCTTTATATTAAGGACCCAAAGTCAGGCTCTTTACACCCGTTGGTTAATCCTAGGTCGTAAGTACCTGTGATCATTGCATCAGATCTTGGATCGATTTCAGATCAAAGTAGAGACTCGCTCCACATAAAGTAGAGACTCGCTCTACATATCACTTAAAGAATGAGGCATGGTCACAGAGCCAGGTACGGGTGGCAAGTGGGACACAACCCTTGAATCGAGAAGGCTGAGAAAATGTTCGCAAGTAATCAAGTAAGTAAGTAATTGAGAAAAAGCGTCATGGTCACCCGTCTGAATAGGATAATATTCGTTCGGTGTTTTCTTTTCGCTAAAACGTTGTTGCTACATTTTCCATGTATGCAATAAACAAGACCTCTGTCATGATATGGTATTACACTACACGCGATTTGTTAATATGTATAATTCCCTTTCTTTGATTACTAACCTTTGTCCTAATAGTAACTACCAATCAAATACTGACACACAAACCTTAACCACTCCTTGATTATTCTTAGCCTATTAAATTCATTTATTGTTATTCAACGTTATGTGATTGGTCTGTAATTTGTACGAATCAGAAATCATGTCAAGTGAGAATGGGTGGCTGAGGAACTGTGAGAGGGATCACTGTTTCTCCAATCGATAAAAGTGACGAATATACATATATGTATGTGCTGATACGGAGTTGCTCTTCCCTAAGCTGGTTGGAACAGCTTGATAACACTTCACTACATCCGAGGGAAGCTATGAAGAAAAACGCTTGCGTACATAAACAAATGAAAATGAAATCAACAAATAACATCTGTTAGAACAAACACAAATATAAGTATTGAATAGAATTGCTAACCGAATTTCTGCTGCAAAGGGTCATTGTCCAGTGATACCGCTAAAATTGAGGCCTTAAACAACGATGAATCAACATGATTGATTTTTTCAAAGTCTGGCTCAAACTAATACCCCACGACCTTCCCCGTTAAATATTCCTAACTCTCCACCTTCACTGATCTGTTACCGAATAGTTCCCTTAACTTCCACTGGTTTAACTCGCTAACAAGATTTTTATAAAATTATTATCAAGGCACTCTACTTTTACTTGTCAATTTCATACCAATCACCGGGTCTAAAAATAGGAACCAGGATAAAGGCAGCGACTACATATTTCAAATGATAATCGAAGCACAGCACCTGTTTTACGGAGAACCGGAATATTTTTCCTCGGGGCAATCATCTTTTTAAGTGGCGTTTTCTACTTGGATACCTGTATGATAAGACTTCTTACTCTCGTCTACCAACAGCTGTTTTCGGGGGTTAGTCTACGTCTTTCTAAATAAACTTTGGTTTGATATATTCCTGGAACATGGGCAAAATTTTGCTTCTCATTCCTTAGAAATTGCACGTGGCCTAGGCATCCATTAGAATTCTATTGACGCGAGCGTTGTCAAAGAACTGAAGAGGGGAATTCCAACAGACTCAAAATAGTTTAGGGAAACGTGAGTTGACGGGCTCTTAAAATGTCGTTTTCAGGTTTGTTTATGCTCCATGAGAGCATTGAATGGCCTTAACTAAGAAACACCTTGCATTGCAAATTCATCCTCAAGAGACACTCGTAATCAGTTTTTATGGCCAATACGTTGCATTTAAGAGATGCTATTTAATGAAATGTATCGAGGCAGTAGATGTAAACAAGTGTTTCGGAGAGAAGACTTCTTGTTTTCATCATTATGCATATATTTTTACTCGGAATCTGATATATATTTAGATGCATCGATCTGTAGCGGTGAAGGATAAATAATCTTAAAAAATGCGAAATCGATCTGAAACCATTTTCAGGGTGAGGAGTGAGAGAGATTGCAGAGACCAAATAGCTGGCTGTTGATTGTAGAAATCACTTTGCGACCATTACCAGTAGTTTCTTTTAACGCTAAGAACTTCCATTTTTATGCATAAAGTCCTCCACGACAAGTGATTGCTAAAAAAGATGAGAACCAACCAAGGTTTCTTGATGGCTTGACGCTTTTAGCCAACGACAATCTCTTATCATACGCTTTTAGCCAACGACGCCTTCTTGCGAAACAGTGAGAAATTTATTTCACCATCTTGTTTTTGACAGCCGTCCTGGAAAGTACAAAAAGTTGGCCATGTAAAAGAGCCGAAGACTATTTTGAAAGATATCCCCTAAAAGAGTTTGGTAACAGCAAGATTGTTTGATCATTTTACTTCTCGTCACGTGCAGATAAGACTCTCCACTCGTTTATTGCTTTGATTATGCACACGCCTACAATCACTGAATTTGCGTTTACTAGAGGCGTACAGGGGGGAAACTGCTTCGACAAAAATTAGTGACAATTTCCTGCCTCTAGATATTCTAACTGGTCTGAAGAATAGGCCCATGTATCCAACTGTTTGGTCTAGTTCAATTTTATGTAGAATCCAGCTGGCATACCCGTGTTGTACTCACCCTCCTCCCCCATGACATCAAAAAATATCGTCGCCACCGACATTCTTGAAATGTTCCGCCGATCGCTTTTATCTACAGACATGCATAGAAATATATGTGAATTAAACTTCTCAACTAAACCCACTTCAAGGTGTCATTTCACGTGATCTATATTAAATTTTAGTTAGATATACGTTGGTAAAGTTGTTCATTAAAAAATTGTAGAAAGGTCTGTCTTTCCGCTTGCATTTTCGACTGTGGACTTTATAACTGTAGTCAAACGCAAAATGTTCTGCACACGATATAAATCCTCGCGGGCCACTTCACTTCTATGAATATTTTCTCAGCCATTCTATACTCTCTCGTAGCAGGTCATAAATAACAGAGCACGCTTTTCCGAGGTCGCTAAGTATTTTTTTTATTCTCGAACACATCCCCATGCTGCTGTGCCGACAGAACGTTCCTGACTTTTTTATCAGGCCCTTGTGACAAGCGCTGTATCAGATTTCAATGGATTTCTATAAATTACTTCAGTGTTTTGTTTATAAACAATTCTGATCTTGTTGGATTCTACGACACCTCTAATACTCCTTCGAAAAACGATTTATTATTTACAACATTTTTAGTTTGTAGATACTGTCCATGAAATCAGGGCAGGCTAGAAAGATTATGAATATGTACAACTGGCTTTACATCGAAGTTTACGATGCACGATGAAATGGCGAGTTAATTTAGGTCAGACAAGACAATGGCTTAAATAA
>JAAAKL020013510.1:0-12427 GCA_010016065.2 Carybdea cf. marsupialis auct. non (Linnaeus, 1758)
TGTGACGAATTATGTCAACTTCAAATCTTGTTGCTTCGCGCTTATACTTGTCACAGGCCGTTAGCGACGTCGTAACATCACCCATGTATATTACAATCTTGACAAGACTATTTAACATTATTCTGAGATGTATTGTACAAGGCCTTAGATGAAAATGTTTAGTCGATCCAATTAATTGTTACTTGATACAATTTAGATGATGATGCTTGATGGACAGTCAGAGGAGTCAGGAGGGAGCATCACATCTTACCTCGGTATCAAAATTTAACTCTTATAAAAATTCTTCGGGTGAGTATAAAGATTTTCAGTGATGAGTGGAAAAGCAACTCGAGTATGTAATTTATGTATTGTCGGAGCCAAATGAAAAATCTGCTGGCCAGTAGTTAAATAATGTGGGGAATTGGGATTGCATAGCTAAACAGTTGTAAACTAATCGAATGGATTGCATGCCATCTTTTAAGCAAACCCATTATCACCTTAAACAGCTCAAGACTGGAAAGCGAGACCACGCGTTGAAGCGCGAAAAGTACTTTAAATGACACCTACCAAGTGCAACCTTCATTCCATGCTTTTAGTTTGTACTAAGATGACCTAACATAGTAGAACATATTACCTACTGTTGATACAGTTCCTTGGGCGGAAGGCAATTGATGACGTCACAAATCAAAAGTTTTAGAAATAGGACGATTTGACTCCAGATATCTAAAGGCAACCCTGGAAGACGAGGTTGTTTCCCAAAATACCAAAACTGTAATGTACATAATGTTTAAACTAAAGGCGTTTGAATATTAAAAATCTCTGGTCAAAGCTCTGTTAAGATTCCTTGGATCCTCAAGTTAGGACCCAGCATCAAATAACAAGGTTTTGTTAAAGAGATGTAAAACTTTGAAAGCTGATATCTCGGTCTCAAATATATCTAGGGTGCAAGCATGACAATTGTCTTCATCTTCAGTTTTTTATTTCGTAAATTAAAACAAAAAGGATTGCCGAGTAAATTTTTTGTCTATTGCAGTCCCAAAATACTTACTTGGCAATGAATCCCCTACACTACAAGTAAATGTTGACTTTAGTTAAGATTCACACTGACCTAGCTGCAACACATGAGGGTTTTTGTATGGACCAGTACTTGCCTGTCGGCCACTTCTTGTTAGTTACCAGTGATATTTAAAAAAAGGGATAGTGACATCGGCTTTGTTTTCCTAACAGAGAAATATTGAACATGGGTTAGCTCTATCCATATCAAACCTTACAAAATCTATGATTTTTTTAACCAGATAGTAATATCTCCAAAATTCTCTGGGATCCTAAAGAGCATTTGGGGAGAAACTGTTTATTGGGGCTTTCAGTTCTAACTTTTGTATTAAGAATTTTAATTGAATTACCATAAAAAGCATTACATTTCGGAATTCTGAAGGGGCCTTTTTCGATACATATAATAATTATTCTTGAACCATTTTCTCTTCAAGTGACTTTTTCTCAAGTAAGCCTACACTTGTATTTCTAAGTTGACTACTTTATTCTGAACCTTGCTAACCCAAGAAGGATATTGGGGTAATTGTTGCGTTTAAATGGCCGTACTCAATGCAAGTCACAAAGTGAAAGACTTTAAAATTCAAGATTAGCTAAAACTAGAATTGATATTTACCATGGGTGTATTACTTAATGTTCTGAGCACGATTCAAATGAGCTATGTAGCAATGTGGTACTCTTCGCTCGGTTTTCGGAACAAACACAACGGTGCTTAAAACGAACCGTGTCAGTAACGTTTCTAAATATGCGTAGCAATGGTAACCCACATGCAACCCATATTCCCACCATACAAAGATTGCTTCTACAAAAATGTGTTATTGTTGAATTACATTTTGCACATCCTGCTTTGCAGATTCGAATAGCTACATTAGACCACTTACAGAGTTCATCGACAAGACAGCTCTGTAATAAATGCGTCTTTATTTCTGTTTAGAATGTGGTTAGATAAGAATGCAGAATAAAATCCATTTATTTAAGACTTTAATATTTATGTTTAAGTAAATTTCAAAACATAGACTATGCCATATCGAGATAGTTTATCTTTAAATGTATTGTATCATTAATATGATTATGTGGTAATGCGATTTGTGGTTTTGTGTTGATTGATTGTTATGCAATATCTCCTTTGTGTTTGAATCACAGGAGAAAGGACGTGTTAGTTGAAAACTGATCAAATTTATATCGTAAGGGTAGCTTATAGAAGTTTATCAGGGCATTGCTACGCAAGGCGTCGGCTTTCCAAACTCAGATTTGGTTACAAAAATCTAACAGATCCTTGGCCGTTACGCAAGAGATTGATATCAGAGGAAAAGCAGATGGAAGAAGAAGTCCCATTAACGAAACCACATTCAATCGCAGAAGTTCCTAAAGACCCGTAGGTGAAAAACGTTTGATAAATAAATAAGGAAGAGGAAAAGAGTAGCTAAATCTACAGTAGGATATTAAATACTTCCACTGGACAATCATGCTTGAATAGCATTGCAACGCATGACATGATATGGACTCGCATACTTTATTCGCCAAAGGTCCCGATAACTTTCAAAACCACTACCGAAGACGGCAAAAACAATTAACCAATTATAGTCGATGGTCGGGTAGTCGATCCCGAATTCTCACCACCACCAGCAACCTTATTTTTTTGTTTCGCTGCTATCTTCATCAGTGCCATTTCATTTGTATAAGGACTCAGGCAGACACACAAGCAATCATGAACTACATAGTATAGATCTCATTAAACATGAAGTGCTTGAAGCGCTGGCCCGGATCGATCCGATTTTATATATGTATATACTCAAAAAGCAAACATTCTCCTATGAGTGTAAATAATATATAATACTTATTCAAATACACAAACTCTTTTACGTTTCGATATTATCTTTTTCAAAATAATAAATAGGCTTCTTGGTTGCCTGCACGATCTTCAAGAAGCGTGAAACACGGTGTAGCAGCAAACATTATTTTCTCTTGCCTCAAAATTAAATAAACTCTGCATTTATGCATTGAGCACTGTCTTTGCTAGTGTCAATGCCTCTGCATTTATAGTTTACAGTAAATATATATTTATATATATATGTATTATTGCAGAGCTTTCAATCTCGGGATGGCAGGTTTGACCAACGTTTTGTCCTCAAAAGGCCATAGCTACATACACGATCTTTTTATTATCGTTACAAATTTCAAGCAAACCAACATCTTAAGATTAAAAGGATTCTATGTAAAGATGAAGTTATTCGCACAGAAAATGTTTACCTTTATATACTTATGCTTAATAGGACCACAAAATAGTTTGTTTATTACCACCAGCCGGAATGGAGCCCGGCTTAGGAACGCCATACAATCGAATAGGCACAGGATAATGGATAATTGTCGAGTTTCGGACATATTTATTTATTGGATTTACTTTTAAAATCTCATATATTGCAAATGTCTCTCCTGGTTCTTTGATGTACAAGTGGCACTGACGATACCATAAGTAATCCAGAAATAAGACAGATATCCAAATATTTCCATCAGCTCCCTAGGGTCTTATTTTTCTTACGGCATTGTCACCATAAGAGGTTCCTAGGATATGATGTTAGTATTTAGGCATTAAGACTCTGGGTTACTAGTTTGCCTCCTCCATCGAGGACGAACAAGTAAAGGGTTAGGGACCCAGTTACTTCCTCCAAGTGGCCTCTTAAGTAAGAAGTTCCCTGTGCTCTTACTCTCTCATACATAGCCGCCTTTTGGAGCCAGTTTCCCTCAAATGAAGACGATTCCTTCCACATATACTAAGTACTAAAAAAGCTAGAAGCTACAGTCAATAACTACGACTTCATCAGTGACGAGCCTAGGAAAGCCCAACATCTCTCTATTTTCGCTCCCTGGTTTCTAAAACACGGCAGGGAAGGAGATACTTAACAACCTAAACAGCATGGTATTGAGGCAAGCAGGATCACAGTTAAAGAAATCCCCTGTACATAATTAAGATATGAAAATGACAAATATGCCTTAGTGTTGTGCTCAGTCGCTACTACTTACACAGTATGATTCCTTTTATCTATCAAAAAACTTTGTAAATCCATTCAACTCAAATAAGTTTGTAATCCTGGTAAATAAATTTCCAATTTCTTTATCATAGACCAGATAACCACATATTCATTATACATGAAAAGAACGCATTAAACTCTCTTGTAGATCCTTCAATATCCTTTGTATGGCTACCTCTTGTAAGGAGAAGGCACGACGTACTAGAAATCAAAAATGACGACCTTTTGTTTGACTCCCCAACACTGTTTTTTATATTGCAGCTTGAAACCCTGAGCTTCGAACCCACTGCAGCTAATTTCTATGTATGACAGCTACTCCCCTTCATAAAGAGCCATGAAATGTATATATCAACGTGTTAAGAGTGCATTGAAAGCTTGATAAAAATATACCCTAAGGGATGTGTCACCGCAAGCTGAGTTTAAAACCATGTAATGTAGCGCTTAATCTATGTGATTATGGAGTTTAAAGATTTATTCGGTTTTTCTCTCCCTCTGATGACTCAACTCTGTCTCAGCGGAGGGACTAGAAGCAGTTAAGTTACTCATATGTATGGAATCTTGAAAATTATATTGATTTAAGTCTGAGGTGTATCACATGTTGATACAGAAAGCGTTCTATAAACTCAAACGTTTACCTTGTATAGCTACTAACCTTAAAAGTACGTCTGTACTCTGCTTTTCCTCAAAAAATTAACTTAACGATTCAATTCATAGCCCAACATATTAACAATAAACCTGTATTAAGACGTCTTGATCTCAAGAGATAGGAATGGAAATAATTCTTTCAAATTTACATAAAAGTATGCCTTCACTAACGTCGATGCTGAACGAAACATTTTGGCGAAGTGTGGCATTCGTAGTGTTAAACTTCAAAAACTTTTGTTCTGCTTGTACTTATTCTGGGTATTTATCTGAAGCCTTTATTCAATGTTAATCGAATCTAATCCAAAAATAGATGCTGAAGAGCTAAAATAACGATCATGTGGAGGTGAATACTAGATAGAAGTAAACCCGTTTAAACAACGCCTGGTCCTGAATCAAGCACAACACCACGGCTGACTTCACTTACCTAGCGAGTTGATTTTCCCAACTATCAGCAGCGTCGGTATAAAAATAGCTTTAATGCAAAAATCCATGTTGTCTGAAATATTCGGGATTCAGTATCTTCGCTTTCGTGGTCACTTCATGTGTTTGGCTTTACATTCCTCGACGATACTACACAAATGAAATAGAAAAAGAGAGTAGCCGGTGTTTGCTCTTTCTTAATGATATTCCCACCAAGACTGTTTGTCCACTGTAGAGGCCTTGAAGCTACAGTAAAAAAATGATTGTTGATATTCGGCAGGCCTACATTGTCTAATTCAACAGTCTGTCGAAGGATCGTTCAAATGAAGCTTTCTCCATAGAATAAAAGGATCAGGTTGGACAATAACAACTGGTCATTATCGCACCAACCATTCATTCCACAGACCACTACAAAAAGTGACTTTCCTCTCCACGGACTACCCGTGATTCCTCGAGTGAAATATAACTGCTTAAAATAGCAAGGGTGATGTTCCACCAATACTTAGCCTTATCTGATAAACACAATGGGATTCTGTGGGTTTTACTTTTTAGCTATCGTGGATCATGCGAGTTAACATCGACTACGTTTGATTGTTTCCAACAGAGTACATGTAAATGTTATAAACAGACTATTTGTGTCGAAGAGTATGGATCCCAGGGCATTAATAGGAGGCAAGACCGTGTCACAAATATAGCTTACTTTTTGAAGGTTGAGTAGTCGGACTAGATTAGACTAATGCAACTGAGGCTCCAGTAAACAATTTATGGGTCATAGGCTTGCTTTGTATAACAGTAAGGGATCGGCAACTCACTGATTAGTCTCTCTAATCTTCCTTTCTACCTGGTAGAGGAGATTTAACCATGACATGATTTATAAGCACCAGATATAATCCATGGTACTATCATAAATTCTACATCTCTAACTTCTGAAAGAGGTCGACAGTGTAAAACTTTTTTTTTGATACTACTTTGATTTTAAGGTGACAGGATTTTGTTTTCTTTGATACTTTCGACCACTGCAATAGTTACTTTCTTATTACTTGGTTTCAATTTCTTGGAAATAACAAGTTATTGTAGGTCTTCTTGAGTTGCAAACATCTGTTTTACACTCACTCGCGCGTGTAAACTGTGATTTAAGAGTTACTGTGTTCTGAATGTAATTCCTGGCCAGAAGAGTGACAAACAGTGTTCTCTTACGTGACCACTCAGGCGTGTGTCCTTATCTTACATCAGAGGTGTGCTAAGCGAAGCTTATACTTTCCCAGTATGAAAAAGTAATCATAAAGAAAATCAGGAGAACAGTCGAGAGGTCATTCAGGGTTAAAATCTGTCAGGAAAAACTAGAGCGTTGTTGTATAATGGCGGGGCTTGACGAATTATCTCCAAATTGCAGCAAAGTAGTGATACATTATGCGAGAGCAGATCTAGTATTAGTGGCCATGTTGATAGATCTGTAAAAATGAGTTGATTGCTACATGAAAGTAGTACTTGACAATTAAAAAAATTTAAATATCAACATGGAACTTATGCTCAGAATTTGTTAGTTGCTAGATCAGCATGCAAGTACGTAACACAGCGATATTCTCTACGTAAACACAACAAGTTAGTGTTTAATGCACAGGCGGAGCCACAAAACGTAGTGTGGGGCGGGGGGCTAACATTGTCTAAAATCTGCCGCTAACAATGGTTGGGCGACGAAGAAAATTTTCGACTTTCTAGGCTCCTGAGACTGTAAAAACAGTACTTTCTGAGTGATGATCAACATATCAATAAATATTAGATAGATGGAACATGAACGATTAAAATAGATTTGAAAACAAGCTTGGCCAAAACGGGTGAGGCTTGAGCCCTTAAGCCTCTTTAGTGTCGCTGTGCATGCAATGACCTAACCAGATCCTCGTTTCCCCTCAAGAGCAAAAAGCTTGATATTTTATATTACTACTATGATTTTCACAATCTTCTCTGCACACTAGCCTAGTGTAAAACGTTGAAAATGGACTAATCAACCGTGCTGACTCGTATCTTCGATCTGGAATCTGAACTTAAAATTCAGTCTCTTTCATCCACGTTCACGAAAAAGACCCTAAACTACACTTGTTTAATGTTTGCATGTTGTCTGTATTCATTGTAGGTAAAGACGCAATAGTTTATTTACAGCGTCTTTGTCAATTTCTCATAATAAAAAACCCTAAGTGCCTTACCACATGTCAAGGAGATGATACACTTCTCAGAAACACGTGCCTAGTATTTCAAACTTTGGTGAGGGATGCAATGGACGGTCTGGGTTATATATATACCAATCTTGAATAAAACGATTACGTGTTACAAATTCATTACAAAATTCTCAAAAGTAATTGATGATCTCCACACATACATACACGCGCGCGCACACGAACACACACACACACACTAATACACACATCCATCCGGTTAAATTACGTCTGCCGTATCATTTTAATAACATTAAATGGCTTTCTTAGACGGTGGCTTGATCATAAATAGAGCTTTCAGTTACAATGTATTCGTAGTTTCATATATGCATGCGATGTGACAGTTTCTCCGCTACTGAAAGTTCTACAATATACCGCGATATTCTTCCAGAAATGGTAACTGCTTCTCACATATTCACCTGAAGAACTCCCCTCTACAAATCTCTCTTTCAGAATGAGATAGTGTAACGACCACATGTCACACATACATTGCTATGATAATTTTGAGATACACTGCAAATCATATAGGCATTGGCGTGTTTGATGGGATATAAAATCAGGCACTGTGATCCACTCCCTCCTCTAAAGAAATCTAAAAACTGAAATTTCGGGGGAAAACGATCACGATAATCCAAACTAACAGGAGTAATATATGTCCAAATTACCACTAATCAGTTTCCTCGTCAAGGAAAATTTAACTTCAAACTATTATATTCAAATTTTACCCGAATACAGAAAATATCTCTTTCGGGCAGATAAAGTTGGGATCCCCCCTTCTAAGTTGAAATGGTCTTCTATGTTTATAGATCTAGGTATCATAAATAGCGATAGGAATCTGAGGCATCAGAGATTATGAAACACATTTTACTGTTTCATAATGTCTGGAGGCATTAAGCAGCGCTGCACGACATAACAGCATAAATGTGACTGCCCTCACGAAATCCAAAAAATATGATCTGGTATCTTGTAAATGAAGCTATACTGCCAGAAAAATACCGAAAAAATATTTGTGAAAAATGCTGATCAAGTAGAAGCAGACGCAAAACCCAAAAGTCACCCACTGAATAAGGCACTGACCGTGATTGGAGACTCTTCCTTTACACATTTGATTGGCATTTGATCCAGTACCTTCTTAAATAAACATGACAATGGCACATAAAACGAATCAAATACCATGCGGGAAAAAGAAGTTTAGAAAATGACTAAAACCCTTAGTTAACCTGCAAAAAAAGATGTTGATATACCAATGAAAAAGGAATGGATTTAACAGTATAAACACCCAGTTTTTGAAGAAAACATATTGTAGTAACAATGGAGAAGTCTCTCCTCCTTACATACCTAAGCTTAATGTGCCTGCATACCAAGGAACACCACTAATGCAATGTCTGTTCCCAGAATCCAACGTGCTTAGAGAGTTGGATTGTGTATTTGTGGACCTAGAGAAAGCGTGCGATAAGATACCCTTGATTTCCCTTGAGGAGCTGTGATTCTGCATGGAACATTGGGTGTTGTAGAGACGTATGTAAGACTGTTACAGAACGTGTACGACGGAAGTAAAATTAGTAAGAGGTGCCACAGAAGCCTCAGAATGCCTCAAGGTGAATACTTGGATGCAGCAGGGATCAGCACTCTGCCCTTCCCTCTTTGCTTAGCCACTTAACTTAACAGACTGAGAAAGAAAAAGTCGTCGTAGACAGTGCTGTTCGCAGATGAAATTCTCACATGTTAAGAGCCAAAGGTACATAGTAGGTAGAAGTGGAACAGAGTTCTGTAGACATTCTTTTGAGAGAAGAGATCCAAGAATAAGCAGCTCATAAACAGACTAGCTCTGCTTAAATGGAGACTAGGATGAAAGAGCTGTGGGAATGAAGGTGATAGAAATCACCATTGTAAAGGAATTAATGTACTTGTAGGTTTCCGTTTCAAGAAGATGGTGGCTGTGAGGAAGAGGTTATGGATTCTCTCGTCGATACGACGTATGAGACCTCAACTGTTCGATCAGCTGAGCAACCTACTCGGTGAATAAGAGTGAAAGTGGCTGAGTAGACCACAGTCACTTGTACCCTTTACGTGTTCTTCAAGCATGTTCAGCGTGACACATGTGTGACAAGGCTAAGCTATCCAAACACAGGTACAATCCATCCGACGGGCTCCTTGATTTCCGTCTCCCCAATTTCCCTCACATGGTCTGGGTGGACCCCGTGACTATGGCAAAGAGAAGCTGTCAAAGATTCCCAGCGCTGGAATCGAACAAGGGTCGGTGGTTTTCAAAGCAAACTTTTAGACCACACGGCCACACGCTCCAAACACACGGTACATAAAGTTCGTGGAGGTACCTTTAAGAAAAGGTTGACAGCTTAGGTGAAAAGAGAAGCGTAGGCCTATAGCACGGCAGTGGGAAATCAGAGGCTGGGCTGAGTTGGTTTGGTTTTGTTATAAGAAGACATGGAGATCACGTAGGAGGAGGAGAATTATGGAAGGAGTTTCTATGCAATGAAAAAGAGGAACACAAAAAGAGAGGTTTATAGATATGCATAAAAGGGTTTGACGAATATTGTTGCAACTGAAGAAGCTGTTGAAGACGTGGCAAAATGGAGACGCGTCATCCGCGGTAGCAACCCATGAAGAAGGGAAGGTGCTGAAAGAAGGAGAAGAAGAAAGAAAAGAAGAAGTTTGACTAAAAGAGAGAATTTAAACTGATCTCGTTTTGTAAAGATGCTAGTTTAAAATTTCACCAACTCAATAGGAACACTGTATAAACGAGTAGTGTCCTTTATTAATGTATTAGGGTGAAAAGAAGTGTGAACAGGTTCTTTTACTTTAGACGCACAGATTAGCTTTAAATCGTCCGTTGGTGGACATCAACATCCAGCTGTACAGAATCTTTTACCACAAGATGTCACCATGGAATGACTGGCCCCTGACAAATCAGTATATCTACTCCTTCTGTATTATATCAACTCTTATTCGCATCTTCTCAAAATATATTTCTATTTGCTACCTATCGACTTGAGGGAAAGATAAGAATGGTTTGAGATTTTGAAAAATATATGTGGTATAAATATATCTTGTAGCTCTTACAGAGATAGTCACAAAGGTCTGTTTTCAGAAAGCTTTGAAAAAGAATGTCGTTAGAGCAATATCTAAAAGGCAAGCCTCCCAAATTTCTGTATTCTGTGCTTTAATGGCAAAGTATCAAATGAGAATGAAATGAGGACAGGCAGAATCTGAAAGGGTGTTGAGTAAGGAAATACTTAGTCTTAACCGAATCCTTTGGTTTATAATCAAATAGTTATGAGTATTAGAATGAGCTAAGGCAGTATCACTAAGGATTTCATTCCTTTTAAGCTTTGTACTCAAGCCTGTCTGATCAGTGCAGACAGACAAGGAGGGATACCCCAAGCGTAGTTAACATGATTCTTTCAGTATTTTAGTGTCTGGCGTCATACATGACATCAGTAATGGCATATTAAGACTATAAGCACAGTAAGAAAGATATTACAGGATCATTTGCTGCACTCCGTCTAGTAACGACCGTAATAGAAGAGTCACTACATTGATCAAGCAATGTGGGAAGTGGGAATTCGACTCATCAGTAATTCTCATGCTTAGGGCAATAAAGTCTAAATTAAAAATATTAAAAGGTTTAGATTTGTTCTGCCGAAAATTGAATAAAATTTGGTGGGAATCCGAAAATAAATGTGTAAATCTTAAATCTTTGTAACGGAATCCAAGATCTATCTAACTATGTTAAACGTAGAGAGATATTTCTTTAACCGTAACGCAGTATTAGCACAATTTATTACTCTCCGCTTTGGTGCTTTAGGACAACAAAATGAGTAATGCCCGTGGGAATCCCCAATTTTTAACTGGACATGCAGTTAAAATAACTTTCAACTAACAATATCAATTGTATAGGATCTACTAAGGCCTTCAAATCAAGTTATTTTCTAAGCAGAGACTATGTAAACGGTATCATTTGTGCAAAATAATAATTAAAAAGTTCCATTAATTCAGCTCTTTCTTTAACCTGAAGCTACTTACAAACAGGATACAAAATGTAGGAAAAATAGTCAAGTTGGTAATAACATCCTTTGTTTACTTGTTTTTAAAACGTTTATTTTCATCTTTATCATTTTTTAAAATTATTTCACCCTGTTCAAGGCATTGAACTCTATCTAAAATATATTTTTATATAGAGTTCAATGGTTCAAGGCCGAAGCGACTTCTAGGAACGGGGTTACAATCAAAGTAGGGGAGACCGGGGAGAACTGGGACGTTTTTCATCCAAAGTGAGAAAAGCCGATGTAGCTTCCGATTTCAACTCAATATGTGATGGCAATCGCACTAATTATCTTCTTTAAACATATGCAACTACTGTAAGCACCTAATCCGGATAATTTGAAAAGGTGTTGTAATTTTTTTACCTTTTTTAATTTCACAACAAAATTGGGGAGACTTGGGACACTACGGGGAGAAATGGGACAGCCCTTTGGTAGAAGTGGGATGCAGGATAAAACACTGAAACTTACTTTTGCACGATTTCTGCCGGTTCTTCAGGCTTTACAAAGCAAACAGTGGAAGTATTTATAGACATTCATTGTTCCTTATTGCCTCATCTTATCTCAAGGAAGTATTCCGGGAGTATCTTCTTTACCTGATGTCTAGCCTCCCCATATTGTTGTGGAAACATACTGCATTCGTGGTAACAAATGTTGTTCCCCATGTCGATGTGTTTGGAAGAATAGTTTGAATTTGATTCCTTAATATAGGGTGTCCATCAGTTACATCTGGCTCCACAAATTTTGTTGATACATCTTGGCTTTTTCTAAAGCAATTGACCACGACATCACCATCATCATCAAACCTGATTACCTTTGCCACGTAGGATATGCATTTCCATCCAGTTTTCTCGGGTCTGAATTCTACTGAAACAAAGTCATCGTGCTTGACGTTCTCCTGATAAAGCAATTCAGATAAATTTCTAGGTCTTCATCCTCACTTTCCGGGAAGATTAATCACCTGTGTCTTCAAAGACGAATTCCTCGTCGATGCCGTCGTCTTCTGGTAAGATTTCTACAACAGCGGCCTTCA
>JAAAKL020013511.1:0-12427 GCA_010016065.2 Carybdea cf. marsupialis auct. non (Linnaeus, 1758)
GTTTAATAGGTAGCCCTAGCCTGCATATGTGATATCCGTGACAAGGGAATACGAACGATGTGAAAGGCGATAGAGTGTCTCCTAAGAAGATGTACGAATTTGCACTTCCACTAAGGCTTCTTCATTTGACGTCAAAATGGTTTTCCACTTTTGCATGCTTTAGTCGAAAGATTTCTGATATTTTCTGCTACGCTCACCAATTTTATTGTTTCTAATAACCAGAGATGTGGGACCATACCGTAGGTCTTTCAGTAATCTATCAAGAAAGTCCTCAGCCCTTTGATGTTATCTTACAGTTTTTCAAGATGACCTTGTCAAAGACTAGCTAGTCCTTTATTCCTTTTGAATTCCTCCGACATCCCTGTTGCTCATTAGGCAAGAGATCTCTGTTAGACAGGTGAGAATATATCTGGCCAGCAAAAACGCTTGTTAGAAGTTTCAACATATTCGGGAAGCATGCAGTTGGTCTGCAGTTTTCAAACAGATAATCCTTGTTCTTATCTTTCATTACAAGTATCAATTTTCCCGATCGTCATCAAAAAAGGGACGACACGTGTGTTCAAACATTCCTCGATTAACTCAGTAATTTGTCAATAGAGGGATGTAAACTATTTGTAGCAAAAGCCATGTATATAATGAGAAAGAGGGTCTTTTGCAATTAGTCATTTTCCTAATAGCAGCCTTGACATCTTCGATTGTGGCTTTGAAGTCCCCCTGGAGGTTAATGTTTTGTAACTTTTGTTTTACAGAACTCACCCACTTTCCATCTTCATTATGTGTTACTGGAATTGACAATTTATCACTCCAAAAGTGGGCGACTCCCTCAGAATTCGGTGATACATGAGTTTGAGGTTTTTCTTTATATAGCTGTTGTTATTACCTTGATTGAATTAAAAAGACTGTTTGGTTTTACTCTAACTGTCTTTCTCGGTAAAATCGCATTTTACTCCACCTTCTTGGATGTTATGCATCTAGCCTTAAATCATATGAAGATAACCTTTCAAGTCTATGTCATACTTTCAGGCTTCATAGATTAAAGCAACCTTCTCTAACTTCTTTTATTAATGATTTTAATTCAACAAATTGTTTGAGGTACAAAATTTGAAAATGCTTTTGAAGAGAATAGACATATTTTGTGACTGAAGCTTTTCGTGCGTACTCTTCAGAGTCATACACACCACTGATTATTACACAATTACTTGCAAACTTAGTAAGAGCTGAAAGCGGACGGAAAGGAGAGCAACCACTACAGGGGGCTGATGCATACAGAGACACAGGGTCGGGAAATTAGGACATTGGACTCACTAATTAACAGATATAGAATAAACAAAATTAATAAAAAGAGGGGGAGAAAAAAAAAACAAGCTCCCGACAAAACTGTTTTAAACTTAGCATCAGCGTCAAATATAATTTTTTTTTCTCCCCCTCTTTTTATTAATTTTCTTTATTCTATATCTGTTAATTAGTGAGTCCAATGTCCTAATTTCCCGACCCTGTGTCTTTGTATGCATCAGCCCCCTGTAGTGGTTGCTCTCCTTTCCGTCCGCTTTCAGCTCTTACTAAGTTTGCAAGTAATTGTGTAATTATCAGTGGTGTGTATGACTCTGAAGAGTACCCACGAAAAGCTTCAGTCACAAAATATGTCTATTCTCTTCAAAAGTATCTTAAGAGTCTTAACATCTTAGCTACATTCCTTGGACAGAAACATAAGATGTGAACAATTGTACTCGTGGGATACTAATTTCGCAACTGTGTAGTTCCCTTAAAGGGAATTTAAAAATCATTGCGGGGAGACGGTGCCTCATGTTTTATTTTTGGATTTCCATCAAAGAAACTTTTTGCTGACATTATTTATCTTCGAGAAAATAAACTAGAAGTTTACTGTTTGGGGAGGTCTTTATTCTCTAGCAATTTTGGTCACAAAACAGGCAACGATCATGTACAGTGTCTTGTGATGTGTTAGAAATAAATGATCGAGGATATGAGTAAACATGCATATTGACCAAGGAGGAAAACTGTTGCCACTTAAATGATAAATGAGAAGCACATAATAATCAAGAGATCCTTCACGGGCGTCCTGAGATTGTACCAAACACAACCACAACAACATTATCATGAACACGATTAAGAAACCAGAAGTGGTGTAAGTGTAACCCTTATTCAAGCAAATAAAAAAGCGCTCAGTTAGGGGTTACTAAAGATAGAAGAGGAGAATCTAGCATTTCTGTAGACAAACCGTTCAATATTTACCTAGTCTTTCACCATTTAGAAAGGTGCCATTTGTGCTGTAGAAATGAGAAAATTATACACCCCGCTAATACTAGAATGTATACAAGACAGGATTTATTAACATTTTGGTCGTCCTATTAATTGTCATATCACTTGTACAAATATGTCTTAGAGTACATAAATTCTGACTAGATAACATTGATTAATCAAATGTAATGTGCATGTGCAACAATTGCAATAAGGAAAAAGCAACATAAGAGCACTATGATCATTTACATTTCACAATCTCGCGTGACAGCGAACTTGAAGTGAATTAGTTTGATAATCTACCAGCCATGTCTAATGCACTTAAAGGAAACGTGATACGGAAAAAAGGAAATATAGTACATTCTATACAACACATCTTCAATAATCGGGTAAGGAACAATATTACCTCAGGATTAAAAGATATCCTTAAAGAAGAAACTTTGTAATTAACAAATAGCAACTCTAGTAATACTGCTACAACAAGAACAAAGAATTGAGATTGTTACGTAACAATTCTTTAAAAACATGACGGTGTCTTAAACGATACGTTACCACACATAGGAAGCAAATGACTAATGAAAGTACCTTGTTAGGACTGAAAACAATTGAATAAATCTTTACTTCTAAAGATCTTCTAACAATACTGAAAAGAAAACTGTTAGAATAGCTTGAAACAAACCTTAATTTGTCTTTTTGACAGATTTGATTTGAGAGACAACACCAAGGCTATGATTCTTAACTACTAATACAAATTAAAATTGAAAGGAGAAGGGGAGATGACTTCAAGGGTGGACAAGTCATGGGCGGTTGGTTAATCAATAATGTAACAGACGCAGAAAACACCATCCAGTAAGGATGACTTGATCTAATAATGAATATAAAAACTCAGCAAAGAGAACGTAGGAAGACCATAGTGGCAAAGAATTAATCCAAATTTGATGAACACTCGTATATTTTTTTCTGAGCTTTGGAACTAGCCGCCCTATCGGACCACTTGGGTGTTACTGCTCTGACTGGTAAAAAGCTAGCTCTCCCTTTTCCAGTATTCGTTCGCATTGTAATGATTGTAAAACTTTTCTTTGTCTAACTTCGATTTCCTAGGTACAGCTGGCTCTGAGCTCGGCTTCTTACTCAAATAAAGTCTTTTGTCGAAACTCTGACCTTCTCTAACCCTATCCCAGAGCTCTATTCCCCTGTCTCTCCTTTAACACCTGCTGTTTTCCCTTTGGGACCATTACGGGTTTTTTTCTACTGTTGCATAGTATTGCGTTTTTGCTTTAAGTTTGCTACATTATGTTATTTAGGTATTTTTTGATAATGATGTGAAATACATCGATAACTCAGAAAAAAAATTATGAGTGTTCGTCAAATTTGGATCAAATCTTTGCCACTATGGTCTTCCTACGTTCTCTTTGCTGGGTCTTTAGATTTATTATTAGATTAAAATTTCCACCTGGCCATTCAAATGCAGGTATTTTACAAAGACTGAAATATGTTCTTCACTCCCAAATCATCACGACACACAGTAATAGACTTGTCATGGTATCCTCGTGGTGGTGTGCACATTAAAATGTACAATGATATTTACTTAAATTTATATAAAGCAAGTAGTGATTAATATAAATTAAACAAATATAAACTCCTGTCTTGTCAATAGTTTTTTGATGTATTGTATATTGACCAATGAAATTTAGTAAGCATTGTGCAATTATTGAATTATCAATAATCAATTAAAAATGTGAGAGTATTGGAAAGGTGCAAATGTTTTTCAAGATCTATTTTAATCGTGCAGGGTAAATAGGGGTATAGGAGTTTTGGGACTCTCAAAAAACCTCCGCATAGTTTTCCACGAAGTGCGAATGTACGATAAAATGGAAGTAAAGACGTCTTAGTTACCCATCGCCAATTCAAGTTCGCTTTCATCCAGGTCCTCCAATAGATGGCACAAACTCCAGAGCACTTGAGACTGGTGCAAACCACTAAGTACGAAAAACATATTCTTGTAAAGGCACGCTGCATATTATGGTCTTAACCATCAAATATTGAAGTAGATAACATAAATTCTTGACCTCTTGATTCTTCAATATTCATAAGGTTAAATATGGGTATAAAAACGAGAAAATGGATAGGGGAAAGCAACGGCAAAAGAACGGAGTAATAAAACATTTGTAATAAGGGCAACACTTCACAGATTGATCTCTAAAGTATTGGAGGGTGCAAATATTAGAGTCAAAATTACTTCGTAATAAATAAAGCCTGGAACATTTTGTAAAGTAATACTAGTACACAAATTAATACACATGTGGTCTAACATCATGAAAGTTTGATGTGGTGCAGGTCATGCCTGAAAATGCATAAAAAAAAAGTTGTTGAAAATGACAACTGGGATAAATATGCGAGTGACACTATCAAAGTAAATCAATACCTCTTAGGTAACCAACTTTGGAATATACAAAGCTTAAAACATACCTGCCTGCCCTGCCCCTTGAAAGTTTTCCTTTTCTACATCACTCTAAAACATTACGTTATATATCCAACATATTTAGACTGGTATAAAGTTCTCTTTTTTCCTTTCTTTTTGTGGTTAAAGTAAGGTGACTTCAGATATACAGCTTGTTATTCATGGGGTTTATCTACCGGATCTTACGAAACAAGTCAGGCACGTGGGAGCCCGAATCCTGGTGGTGAGAGATTCAATCTCTAGTATCGTCTCAGAAGTATGGTTATCAATAACATAACGATGTGATAGTATTACATGAACAAGACTTCTTGTTTTATAGTACAAATTATATGTAACTTTACCACAGCAGGTCGTAGAACTGCCCTTCCTCCATGTCAATCGCAAAGGGGAGATAAATAACCTGATGAAAGAAACGGTTAAGCTTCTATACTAATAAATTGTCATAGTTACACACATTCAAGAGAATTTAACATAAACAGTGCGTTCATTTTAAGTTGGAATCTAGTTATAACCACGTTAAGAATTGCGAGAGGCACCACGTTGTAATCGTATTCCAAGGTAAATCGAATGATAGCAAAAAACACAAGCAGATCATACTAAAACTCGAATATAAGAAGAATAAAAGAAGAATACAAATTGATAAGAAAGAATCGCCGCAACATACACAGAGGAATTGATAGCAAAACGAGGTGAGTGTTGCTAAAATTTATGACCCTTAATTTTCTATATAATGTACTACTGTGTTACATCTCAGACGATTTTACTGAAGACACAAGGATAGTTTTAATAATACATGAGTAGTACAACTGTGTACCTTTGCCAAGAGTTTAACATTCACTTATCCACCAGCACTGATTTTCATACAAACATTCACATTCAAAAGAACGTTAATATATGTATCAACGCCCGCATTCTCACTAACATTCACACTCAAAATAACATTCACACAAGTATAAAAATGACGTTCACACGCACAATGACACGCATATATATATATATCTCAAAAAATAGGATTCACACTCACAAAAACATTCGCATGTATAGCAACAATGGCATCCACCACAACAAACATTCACTGTAACAATAACATTCACACATGTATCAACCACGATATTTAAGCAAATATTCACACTCACAGTAAAATTTACTTACGCATCACCAGATACATTCACACAACACTCACACTCGCAACATCTACATGAGCACCACCAATGACATTTACTCGCACAATAACATTCACATATGCATCAACAATGGCATTCAGACAAACAATGGTATTCACACAAACTCTCACACTCAAAACAAAATCTACGTACCTATATAAAATAACATTCAAACTCACACCAACATGTACACTCACTTACACCTGTCAACATGCAATATTTAACTTTCGCACTTTAACATTCTAACATGCGAATATTTATATTTAAAATCGTAATCATAAGCAACATGTATATCTTGGCATATTCGCTCATTACCGTATTCAACTTTATTTTACACATATTTAAATTCACAACCATATCTCTGTACATATTTCCATACTTAAGCAAGTTCACAAGAATATTCCCGATCGACTCTATCTTGAGTGAAGATTAGTTAACTCAAGAGATAACAAGGTACTTCAATACTTTATTTCAGTTACATGTCAATTCGATATTTCATTTTATCAATGCTTAGGCATCTTGTAAATAAAATCAATGATCGGTTTATCAAAAATGGCGAAAACGTCTTAGCTGCCTTCTTGATTTCCAAACCTAACCGTCTAGATGAGACTGCTGGCTACCAAGAATAAGCAGGTGCTTGAGTTCTAATACAAGTTGACTTAAATAAGAACGGTTAACTGGACATATATTGCAATAAACAAAAAATCCCAATATAGACATTACCTTAATTGTACATGAAACGAAACTCCGATAGGCCGCTTCTGCGCTAAAGCTACTTATACTTTTGTCGAGATTCATAGCTCTAAAAAGACAAAGATCGAAAAGTGAAACGAAAGTGAGATGTTGTTGTGAAAAGTACTACCTTGAAAGGTTACAGTCTAAATATTTTAGTAAGTGAACTACTAACGTGGAAAGAATTGTTTCCAAGTAGGAATTTCCTAACCCGAAGTTATTTGAAGTTTATAGGTTGCATATCACCTTTGTCCTATGTTCTACACACTTGTATTTGGGTTTCAATCAAAACCAAACCAAGTCTGTGCAATTGCAACGTGTACAACAGCATGCAATTTTATTCGATCTATGGGCTAAGCATTACCGTGCCTGTAGTAAAGACACTCTTGAAGCTCCCTTGAAACAGATAATAATAGTTCGAAAACAATAAAATCCTGAAAGTTGAAACTTGGCTACATTGCCGTTCTATCTTAGTAGAGCATATTTAAGTTTATGTGGTTACGAAATTGCGTTTTTTATTTGTAAAAACAGTATTTTAGAACTGTCAGATAAAAATTCAAAAAATGAAAATTTCCCAGTTGTCATTAACTTCGCATTTGACAAAACTACAATAATTCTTTTATCATGGCACTTGTTTCAAGCTCCAGGTGAGCATGTTCCATGCAAAAAGGAAGAACTATGTCATTTAAATTGTTAAATTGGCTTCCAATGTTTCAAAGATAGCTATAACAAAAATTCTACAATTTCCGAAAGAATCCCAATGTAAATGCTTTTTTACAGTAAAACACCAAAAGAGCTAAAACTGCAGAATGACATTATTTTCCATATACAGCTAAAAATGTTAACAACTAATGTTTCAGAGCCGCCTTTTTTAACAAAAAGTAACATACTGGAATCAGCGATTGTGAAATACCACTTAAAAGAAACATGGTTCGAATGGATCCACAAATTTGAGTTTTCTAAAATACCATTTTCATATGTGAAATAGATGTAAATAGAAGTCTGAAAGTTTTAGATTCGTACAGAGTTGGAAAAATTTGCTATGTAGAAGAAACAGCTAGGGGAAAGGGCGTGTAAAAAAGGGTTATCTTTGGAATGGATGGGTGTGGTTATGCGGATGGAGAATAATAGATGAGGTGTGTAACAATCCGTGAAACTCTTCTCACAATCGACATGAAAATCAGGTATTTGATAGAACAATGTAAAGATAACCTGCATATTTAGACAATTTTAGTTGAAGTTCTTGACCTTTGACAAGTGGTTCAGTAGGAAGTACAAAGGTTTGCATTAACAGGAAGCTTTTGAGATGAGAATATTCGTATTGGTGTTTCTTCTTCTCTATATCCCTATCCTGATTTCAGATCTTATGTAACGATGGTGTCGCACAAAGTGATGTGGAAATCAAACGTCCAGGGGGTGTGTAGCGGCAAATGGCCATATTTACCGGTTTAACACAAAGCTCTTGGGGATAAATGAAAATGAAGTCACATGTCTCATCGACCATAAGTCAAAAGATTTGACTGCAGCTCAAATCTACAACCTTGCATTCAATGAGACCAACACCTTTACCACTTTGCCACACCGCCACAAACTTTTACACGACAGAAGATGATCGATAATTTACTTTCATGAGATTCTGATAACAGTTTGGTTCTGCTTGCCCGGGGGCTGCCGTTCACTACAGAGAGGCAGGTAAAAACAACAGTTCTTAAAATCGTTTTCCAAAGGTAAGGCATTACAGAAATGTATAGTTACTTCTTACATACCTCGATTTAAACTCTTCCAAGAATGCGGAATTTAAAAACATTCCATAACTGAAACTGAGATTTGTATCAAGTCCCTTCGCTGCACTTGCGAGGAGAGTGGACGGAGACTGAAAAAACAACAACAACCAGTCAGGGCATTAGGTCTCGTTCATTGCTTTCGAGGATCGAAAAGAAAGCAGGGATGTTTTCTTTTCAATTTAATACATTCTTTGCTTATAAAATAATGAGTTTAGGACCGTTAAGAGCGATGAAGCTAATCAATGGCATCTACTAAACATCTATGATTAAGAAAACACATGTCACTTAAAGAGCTTATCAATAAAAACTACGTAATATACAGTAAGGCATTACAATGTTAACTTGATGTTTGATACAACTCAAATTTCCATTAAATTTCAACAAATATTTGTAAATCTTCCCAGAAATGACACCATAGGCAGCTATCCAAAAGTGAAACAAGTTGATTTTAATGAATTCAGTGACGGTCATCCTTTGCCCCACAAATTCCAAAAGGATGTTCATTTTTGCTACTATACTAACTTGGAACGTATTGCCGATGGATTGCAAAACACCAGTGACGTGAAACAGTCCCATGCGTGTAAACTTCAAAATTGTCAACAGTGAGATTCTAACGCTCTTATCATTTTGGAATGATTTTATCTAGATATGACCGTGACTAAGACTCTACTCTGAAAGGCGAATACCAAATTATCTGGTCTAGGGTGGCTGATGGTAAAATCAAGTTGACTGGCCTACTTGTATGCCTACTTGTAACTCGTGATGCCTGAACTGTATTTGAATTAATATTATGCCTCAAACAACAACTTTGTTACCCTAGAATTATGAGAGACGAAGCAGAAACAATTGGTGTCAAATCCCAAACCTTGCACAAGATCATAGAATGCGGAGACGAGATCGTTACTAGTTTGTGGCTGACGGAAATAAGTAAGAAGGTACTAAGGTACTGGAACATACCGTTACCCCAGTTACAGAAACCATTTGCGAAAGAATTTTTCAAAGCGATAATTAAAATCAAGCAAGAAAAAGCCTATTGCATAACTACATCATGGGCTCCTATTCACCTTTGTTGATATCTGCCGCATATGGTCTTACTTACCGATGCCAGCACAGAAAAGTAGCATTTCATTAGACACAATAAGCCATACGGTGACAAGAGTTCCCACTGAATTTGTTCCATTTGTTTTCCTACGTCACCCGTGGTATTTGTACTGCAAAACAAAAGATCATACTACTATTATTACCCTACTACCAACATAGGATGGGCTGCACATTAGACAACCACATTTATCTAATTTCTGGCACTCTCTAGCCCTTGTAGGCGTACACAATTACTGATCTCCTCCAATTCTTTCACCATTTGAGGGGAAAATATGACTTTAGTTAGAGATCAATTCTGGATACGTTAAACTAAGACAACAAGGGTGTCAAGTAATTCATTATCTAAAGAGTTACTTGCATTTATAAAAACATTCCATGCTTTTTCATTTCATATTCATATATTTCCACTTTTCACAGTTGCTAATACGGAGTCCGTTAGGCCCGCCTTCTCCATGCTCATTGACACCAGATGTAACCTCTTACATTTAACTCAATATATAGGAATTCCCCCTATATTATCCCAAGCCACCAAGATATGCTATTAACTTCCACTGTGCAGATTTCATGTGAACAATTTTTATTGCCTTCTAAATGACTGTTCTCCTCTAATGAGTCTCCTTCTGCTAACCTACCAGTCCAATAGCAGTCTTTTCCCCTTTCAAACGCAGAGATTTCTCGTTGATGACGTACACTGTTGCGTATACATTCCGGTGTAAGAGCTACAATGCTTTCTACGTAAGCCAGACCCTGTGCCACTGGCTTAGTAGTGCCAGAGAATCTCTGACTTGAAAGGAGATGAGTTTATGACTTAAAACCTTTCTACAGCGTCAAAACACTTTAGATCAACAAGTCATCAGGTTTTACTTTATGACTTTTAAATATTATCATCCAAACAATTTATAAGAGACTTGCTGATTCATGACATGTTGTCAGCTCAGGGTCTTAGTCCAATGTCAGAATTTCTTCCATTGTATTTGCTTTCAATAGTAGTATGTCTCTTGTTTATCACTACCACTTTCCCACATTTTGCTGTTCATATATGTGTTTACAAATTGGCAGTACTATTTGGAAAATGTATGTCATTCTACCTCCTTAAATTGTTATTTCCTCCAGGCGGATTTCCCCGGACATTCCCTATTAAGTAAATTTCGACGAAATGCAAGAATAAAAGCTGTATCGCAATCAATCGCAAAGAGATGCGACATGCTTAAATTTTCACTTCAGTATATAGAAGGTAGATTAACCAGGGGTTTTACTTGTCCATCAGGAGCCCATTTCTACAAAAAACTCTACGAAACCAAGTTGTAAATAAATGAAAGAACTACATAATTCATACAAAATTTCGACTACTTTGAGGAGCTACTTACCCTTCTAGATCTACACATGAAAACCAAAGTATCGCTGACGTCATTTGTTGTGCAAGGTCCGATGACGACAAAGCTCCCATTTTCCATCGATGCTACAAGTGAAGGAGGTCAGGCATTTTGATCTAACGCATTCATCCTACGCTATCGCATTGGATTTGTTTACCAGTGTGATGCAAAGAAGCACATACGAATTGAAGGAGCATTTCAGTCAAGGAAGGCAAAATACAGCCTCCGTGCTTCTATAATTAAAACACGTGACGTGCTATAAAATGCCTACCAATCGAGCTTGTAAATATGCAATGCTCAAAGTTACTTAAAATAGTTTCACCTACATTATGTGACCCAGTCAATCAATCAATAATAAACAACTATTCACTCTACGTATAACAATTTACAATTCATTTAGATTTTCTGTCTTGAGAAAAGGTACCTCTTCATACTAGAATATTATGATTTAAAAAACAGGTCTAACATGATCTTCCATGAAAATTGTGAGTTTACAGTGCATGAAGATTACAAAAGCCATGTATGAGAACATACCTTTCTGCAATGACTGCCAACGAATGAGAAAATGCCATCCAGATACCCCAATTTTAGGGGCATAGAAGTCTTCACCTGCAAGAAACAAAACAACATCAGAAAATACATTGAAAATGATATACGCTACCGCTGCCTAATGAAAATAGAAACTCAAATTGGTTCATGATTGCTAGGTTTACGCATGCGCCGAACAACACAATCTACTCCAGAATTGGTAATTCGTGCGTTGGGTTCGAAAAGAAAGAATGTTTACAATACCGCTTAAGTATGAAAACTCCTAAGATTTTTTATTCATGCATCTGCTTTAAAAAGGTGTCTTATTGGTATTGGAGGTGATGGCACCATACCACAACAGGATGTTTATAGGTTCTTAATCACCGTTCCATAATACTTTGTCGAAATAATGTCTTATTTAAAAATGAAAATGATAGTAATCCTCATCTTTTCGGTTTTAAAGAAAATAATTATTGAACTTAAGTGTTCCTGTCCGGAGATGTGATGTTCGATGGCTTGTCGTTGGTGTACTAATGATGTTATCATTAGCAAATTAAATTTTTTAACTTCTTCTGAACATAATTGGTAAAAGTTTAGAAATTTTGGCCGAGTTGTTCGGGAAATCTTAGGAAAGACACAGAGCCTCGGGCCTGGCCTTAAACTACCGCAGAACGGGGGAAAAATATTTGCAAAATGATTGGAGTGCGAAACGAACACTAAGATGCCTCAAATCAATTGGACTCACAGGCTTTTTGTGAGATGCAAGCCTCCGTGATCGTCCATGAGCCAATGAGTCAATTCATGATGTCACTTACAGGTCATAGAGGAGGGCTATCAAAATAAGCTACCACTATGCACATATGACGCTGGTAGAGAGATACCTGATTTGAAAGTTTATGAAAGGGCGTTGCGACTTCCAGTAGCATGCTTTCGAATGATAATTTTTTAAAATTTCATTGCCATATATTTATTCTGTAACTTTACAGAGAATTCAGCTTATACGGTGTACATATCATTCTCACTGTTTTC
>JAAAKL020013512.1:0-12425 GCA_010016065.2 Carybdea cf. marsupialis auct. non (Linnaeus, 1758)
GTCAGCATTATTCTAATTGATTGAGAATGAGGCATATATTTTATGGACATCCACTGATGTGTAGTTTTTCCGACCATTTTGGTAGAAGCATCTTATTATTCTTATGCTGTTCATTTTTGCCTCTTTCTCGGGAAGGAATTCATATATGGATTGGGATGTGACATCGTATTTTCAGATGAGGTGCATCTACAAAGTCATAAGGAATGGAGTTTGCATATTTTCTAAATTATTTATTTCTTATGTGACCATAGCAGGATTCGAACAGGAACAAAACAAAGTTCTGTCTTTAAAAATTGAAGTATCCAATAGTATAAATTTAAATTGAATTAAGAGTATGGCAGTAGCTTTTGATTGTTGGTATTCAGGAATAGATTCCGAGAAGATTATTTGAGAAAATACACATTTACCTCATCATTTTGTCATAGAGAGGTACCCTTGAAAAGTGGAGCATTATATTTCTATCCAAAACACCACTTAGAGCTTGGGCAGGTAACTGTTTCTCTATTTGACCTCCATTTGAGATCACCACACCCCTTCTCAGTCAACACCCACTTCTTGCAAAGAAAAGGTCAATATTAATATAGATTGTATGTACAAATAACAAAGTAATGTATTACAAAGGACCTGATTTTTTCACAATTGCAAAAAATACAATCTGGTCTCCAACAATATGTGTCCTGAAATGCTTGTAGTACCCTCAGTCATGATATGTCATGTTCAGAATCAGAGAATAGCAGGAAAACTGAAGATGCTTCTAAGATCTATTTTAGGTGTCTCTCAAAATTTTGTTATCAGGTTTAGATGAAATGCAAAGTGGATTCTGTTTTTTTTTTTTGGTTTCCCCCCCCCCCCCCCCCCCCCGGAATGTGAATACTCATGAACGACTTTGCCTAATACCAGGATCTGTTAGAAACGCTTAACATCAAGTAGGAAGCATTTTGTATATACTGCAATAAGTGTAATCGATAAATTACTGAATATCCGAGTCGAGGCTCTGTAGAGATGAATAGTTTTCGCAACGTTAGGACCTATTGCCCCGAGCTGCCCATTAACACTAAATATAAATGTTTTGGTGATGTCAAAATTTGCATGGTAGAACAGTCTCCTATTCAAAGTTTTAATTGTCTACCAATTATTTCGTAACAGTGAATGTAATAAATAATGTTTCAGCGTAATAAATCAGCAATAATAAACAGTCACCATCAGCAATCCGTTACACTACTTTATTCTAAAGTACACTTATCAAATTGGGCTTTGCCGATTGTAATCTTAAGCTGACAGGCAGCATCTTTATCAAAATCTGCTTTTTCGAAGGTCCTGTATGTATATCTTGCAACCAGCAGACAGCCTTTTAAAGATCACAAGTAGCTGTTAACAGTCAAAGGATGACAAAGGTACAGCAACACATCTATTCATGATCATTTTCATCAAGTTAGTGCTCAAAACAAATTAAAACACGAGTGGATGTGTTCCAAATAGTACGGAGTAGTGTAGAGCTGACCCCAAGGTCAAGGTCAATACTCTTCTTTCAACATTATTGTCTCTTATGTTCTTCAGGCTTTATAAACCAGACTCTTGAGAATATATGTAGAACAGCCTCAGATGATAAACGGTTCCCGGTTAAGCTAATTGGGATGACTGAAACTATAAAATTTTCAGAATAACTTTATTTTGAGGCTGCTCTTGTTATATTGTTGTGATGTGGAGAGCCTGTCATGGCCTCTAACTTTACATAGAATATACTGAGCTTCCGACATTTGTGGAAATAGGCTAGGGAAATTAAACAGGGATTAGAGAAACCAAATAGGACATTTGAAGACAAGACTTACCTCTATCGAAAGATTTACCATACGGTCTCATACTACAATAATATCACAACATCAAGAATACGTTTAACAAAAACGCTAGAAAATGAAGAAGCGGAAACATTCAACATTAAATCACTTGCACTCTTCTAATTTTACAAAAGTTTGTAGAGGGTTTAAACAGCCGATCTGCGTGTACTAGATTTAAGACATATCTGGTTCCACTCTCAGTTTGGTTACTACAAAGAATGCTTGCAAGAACTCGTTCATCAGGATACAGTTACTAAATGGTTTAAAAGGTGGAAAGGTTGATACTACAGATTGCTTCCAAATACTCACAAAAGCAAGATCGGTTTGCCGTTTTAAAGTTTTAGGCGCAGCTTACACAAACATTCTGTAACTTGGAAATTGCTCATGTTACAACTTGACAGTGTAACGTTAATTCCCCCCTTTACTTAGTATTACCGTGTACTACAACAGGAAGAGAGAGACAGAGCAAAAATCGATCGGTGACGATGTAAGTTAACCCTATCATTCTCAGGCTTTTTTTCATAACTGATTCTATAAAGGGGGCGGGGGAGGTTTCAAGGCCCCTATGTAACTTTCACATCGCTGATCTTTGACACACCATCTTTTACTGCTAAAATAGTGGAACAAACAAAGGTGTAATACTATGATATGGTTCAAAATTCTAGACGATTTTGTTTAAATAGGCAGATTTACATAATTTATATCGACTTTTTAGCATAGTACAACTTTTAAAACGCAAATTTATACACAAGTCTGCCAAGCATCACTATGCCACTAGTCGATGACAGATGATATTACAGAATACAAGTCAAAACGTTTTAAGTCACTAGTTTTTACGGGTGGGAAATGGCAGAAAAACATTTTTCTAGAGGGGGTCCCAGCAGAGTAGGGTTAAGAAATGAAGTAACGGCACGAAATTCAAATATTCCGTTTGCCTAGCCAACAGAGCAAATATGCAATTTTGTGGACTTAAACCTTACCACTCAATATTTGTTAACCATCTTGAGGACCACCAAGTTGTTTCAGAAACAATGAATTTCCTCTCAGCTCCCTGTGACGTAGGCCTATAATCGTCAAGAGTTTCCTGACTTCCTTTAGCAATTTTAAAGAGGTTTGGGAAGGAGAGTTCACAGAAGATATACAGCATCCAACAAATGGTGTAGAAGCTATATTTGCAAATTTGATCGAGTCCACGTTAGCAGCCAAACATGCACAGTGACTCGTTTACTGTAAGTCAACGAATTTATGACACTAAAGCAGTTATTGGCGTCAAGTTTTGTTAAGAACACGATGAAAATAAGAGCAATAGCAGATACTGATAAATTCCGGTAAAAATTTGTTTAAGCACTCAAACATAACAAAGTCGTAAAAGTAACGCTACAGACACTTAATGTTGAACACATGTGAAAAAGTGAAATAAATGGTTAGCAATTAGCTGGAAAACGTATTAGCTCGTCTAACAAATTTAAAAGAGAAATATGACAAGACTACTAAGGAGAAAGTCTTTAATGCGTAAAGAACCAAGATCACTCAGAATTAGGCCAGTTGCAAACATTCCTATAAAAAGAGTATACTCAGGGAAAAATAAAATTAATCGATCCTATACTTTTGGTGTCCTTGGTAATAGATCAGAGTTTACTTTACAGTAAGATCACGCGCAAATTACTGCCTAGTAAGAGCCAGGATGGAGGATAAAAAAGAGCAGTAGAAATATCCCTGAGATTAATAAACGTGAATTTTAGGATAAGTAAAGAGGATGGCAAACTAAATGTTTGGATTTGTGTATCCCAAACTAGTTTACGAGATAAAACGTCAGTATTTTTATCTCCCGTACCTATTTTATATGCCTTTGTGCGAATCTGGGGCGCTCAGTTGATAGCGGGGACAAAAGCCGTTGGAGCCATCTTTATGTCTATACTACTGAATATTTTTCCCATTGATATCGTCATCACCATCTATTCCTTTTGGTGGGAAAACCCAAACGTGATGTCACATTGAAATGAGTGATCACTGATATTCTCGACATGCCTACAGCTACCATTTCCTGTGGTATATGAGAATACAACAGCAAAGTGATGGGCTGCCATCATTAATTGGCCCTCAATGAATACCATATCAAAGTCATTAAATACATTTCACGTTGGAAACAAAGGCCTAAGCTATGCTTCCGTTACCTCATTAAGTCACGCACAAGTTGAACCTGACCAAAATTGGCTGCTGAGTAATCGAAAATTCTGTCAGCGGAAACATACAAAACTCCACCTACATAGCTGCGAGTAAACAGAAAGATATGTCAATGTTGTTTACATATAGTTGCAAGACGGCAACTAACCAATTTTGTAATGACTCATGGCTCAATTTATTGAAAATAGGGAAAGTTGGCTAGAGTAGAGGACAAGCATGACAGCTTTCGTCACGACATGTTTTAAAGTCGGGACTATTTGATATCTTTAAACATTGCCACTTCCCTTTCATTTAGATTCAAAATTTAGAATTTTTAGTTATGCTTGAACAAAGGGCAAAATAGCTTTAGTATTTTTGTTTATGTTGGGGTATTAATCCGCATCTTTTCCACAGTGTACTCATAAAAGGTAAATTAAGGATTCCTATTACCAGATGTAAAATGAGACGAGCAGTACAATCATATACAGCCATTCCAGTCAATGAACTGAAGACCATCACCCCAGTGAGTGCTAAGTTTGCACTTAGTGGTAGTAGTGTATCTAGGGCAATATTAACCTTGGGGATTAGGGGGGGGGGATTACAGGGAAAACTCCTAAACATCAGTTTATGGGGATCTGAGTGTGCTCCTGCATTGAGATAAATATTTAATTTGCAGAGAAGGCCTGTTTAGGCTTCATTCTGACAATATTCAAATTCTGCCATCCTGATTATATAAAATTGGCTAATTATCATTCCGCGAAAAAACATGATCCAATGTCCTCCCTCTAAATACTTTATAGCTTAGTACATCAATAAATTGAGACCTATAAAGAAGACCAAGCAGCTACAATTTACAAAGGGCTACCAGTCAAGGATCACCCTCGATGAGAGGAAAGTGGATATCATGTGGAGTGGTGCTCGAAGAAAACACCATACAATGTTTAGAGGGTTTCTAAGAAAATGTCAGTATCAAATGAGTACGGAGAGAGGATGGCTGTAAAACCTCACGGGACCACATGCAACAAGAAAGACCTCAAGAACCTCATCTACAAGGTTAGATGTTGAGCTTGTTGCAACGGATAACGAAACAGAAGAAACAATCCAAATCTGAGAACTATAAGGAACAGCAAATGTTTTTAAAAGTCTTTTAGAAAAATGTGATTCTCTTGGATGGGTGTAATAATGTATTAACTTTCCCTTATTTAAGGGCTCAGCAATCTAATTGTAAATAGAAACACGACTATCCCCATGACAAAATCGCAACTCCTCTTTTTGTTTGGGCTAAGTTAAAGAGACGAAAATAGTGAACCTAGAAGTAAAATGGCATTCGAAGTCAAAGTCGAGGGCGAAAATCAGTCAAAAAGGTAGGAATTTCAGATTGTCTATCGGTATATTTCATACCAATTATCCAATTAAGGAACATCAGTTAAGCCAGGAACGTAGCAAGGGTATCATATTAGAGCGGGGAATTTAGCTTTGAGGAGATTTTTTTGCGGTGAGGGAGGAGCTGGGGACAAACCATTTTCGACAGTAAGAGTGCAAATGTGACTGTTTCTCTTTAACTAGCATAGTACGGGGATAAGTGGGATTATTGGAGGGGCAGGTGTTCCTAGCACCTCGAGATAAGTGACTGCTTTACCCAGCATCAACAAATGAATCACCCGTACATTACAGGTAGCACAATAAAGAATATTCTATATCATTTATTTGCTTCATGTAAATACATTAAGTAAACAATTCGTATTCACGTGCAAGAAAATTATGAACCACCCTGCGCATGATGACTTTTCACAAGAGTGGCAACTCTGTTACCAGAGAACAAAGTAAACTAGCAAAGCGCGTGAAAAGTTTGTGACTGAGTTCCACTCGCCACTCCTTCGACACAATGCCAATAAAGTTACAATTTGGTAATAAACTTAATTGTTGCTTGTATCTATCATTTCGAAGTACAGAGTTTCTCGAAAATATTTACTTTACCATGGATTTTTCTTCGTTGCCGCTCAGTGGTTCAATCGCCTTGATGTCACACAGAATTTAAAGACAGTATCATATAGATGAACGAAACGTTCCAGACAGCATTTTTAAATGACCACCGCAATTGTCCATGGCATAGTAGTCGTGCGTGATGACTTTCTCGATGTTTACAGAATGCTGATCTGGTTTTCTGTTGCTTTTAATGGGTTTGATGACGTTTGATTGCGGTCATGATGACATTTTAGGTCGGTCAATAAATTTTGGAGCAGGAGCTATTCACGATGGACGACGCAATGTGCGGTGATTAACGCAAGATGATCTTTTTTTTGCATAACTTTAGCAAATGCAACCTCAAATTATGATCGACATAGAAATTTGATTATCATTACAGATACTAAGACATAGAATCTGTGTTGCCATTCAAAAATGTAATGAACAGCATGTATGACTAAAGACTTCGGATCTAGCTGATCGTTACATCGTCGCATCTAACTGAACTGTAAACCGCTTATTACTTTTAACTTAGCTACTAGTTACTCCATCTGTTTCCATATAATTTGATCTCTTTAGCACTCAGTGATGCCGAGGATGGCAAATTAATGCCAGAGAATCAGATACTTACAACATTTCTTTTGGTGAAAATTTTCAGTGCAGGTGAGGTAATTTCCTCGCCAACGATGTGACGCACATACGTTTACCTACTAATGATGACATTTCATAGCTAGTATTCAATCCTGCATTTTGCATTCTCAAGTGTGGTATGAAGAAAGAGTCTATTTCCTGCCGAGTTCGCATCTTTAGTGATTTTAGATCTTTATCGGCTTTTTACTATGTTTGGATCGCTGGTGCACTTCCATTCCAGTAAGCTTTATCAAGTCATTTCACAAGGTCTGGTCACACAGACTTACTTGTCTTACTAGACAACGTTAGAATATATCTGCTTGTGGGTACTGAGGAGTACTAAGCCCCAATGTACCGAAACCAGCTGTAAGAGCCCATTCAAACTGCGTGCTCACATTCCGACATGTTTAAGTTAACGGTACATTATTGCTCAATTGACGGCAATTTGTCAGGTTTCCAAAATACAAAGTCTATATATAAATAGTAAATATAAATAGTAAAGTCTACAAATAACCGAGCGGAATAGTGACTAGACCATTTACAGGTGACAGGGGATAAAAGTGCTGCCTTAAAGACTTCTATTCGAACTGATTTAACCAACTATATCTTGAGCGTAAAATGAGACTCAAATCGGAAAATTACTTAGTGAGAAAAAGTTTTCAGCATCCTTATTACAAAATTGTAGTGCAAAAACAGAGCAAAAAGAAAAAGGTGTCATAAACTACCAAATAAAAATTTAATAGAGCAATTAGTTTCTATAGTAATTACTGTTCAAATACTTATGGTGTATATATATATATATATATACCATATATATATATATATGCCGTAGATGACCGATTAGGCCGTTTTAAACCTAAAGGTTTTGGTAGGTGCTTACTGGGATTAGGCACTTAATCGGAACTGTACGTTTATCAAAACAGTAAGTCGTTTCCAAAAATTACTCAAAAAGTGTCAGGCTAGTACATGTAGTCAGGAAATTATACAGATCACCAATAACACAAGCTATAAACGTGAATTCATCCCTAACAACCATATCTTCATCGACAATTTGGCTCTTAAAAGAACCAGGGCGCTTCTTATAAATTTGTTCCCTTTTCTGGATTCTTATTCGGACGAGGTACTCTATTAAACCCTGGACATTTGATTGTGAAGTACGTAAGCCGTAGCTGTAGTCTACAATATAATATATATAATATTATATATATTATAATATCATAAATATAATATACATAATATGATTTATAATATATAATAGAAAGTGAGATAATGTAAGCTATGATATAATTAAGACGTAACAAAAGAAACAATAATCCTGGAGAAACAGAAAGTTCTACATTCGTTGAACATAGAAAAAATTTACATGAGACACTTGCAACATGAAAGAGGTAGTGTATTCCTGGTATTATTTGTTTTCTAGACCTCTCCGAGGCTTAGCAGCAGTGAGCTCTGATATTTAAGTCTCTTTTTCAAACTTTACGATCGTTTGGAACCGGTGCTTGGGGCTTGGGGTAGGTTTTACATGCATATTTTATAGTCCAAATTTGTAATTCAGTTGGTAAAGGGGACGCCGAGAATGCGTTTGTCACAGGTTCTAAATCTGATAAGGACTTACTATTCTATTTCTTAGCAACTTTCAATGAGCTTTGATGAGATTGAAGGGCCGGAATGGAGTCCTTCTATGGTCTAGTCATGTCGACGTCCTTCAGCAAAATATTGGGGGCCAATGTGGCGACTAGAGAAACGGAACAAATTGTCAGCGGTGCTTACCCGGCTCAGATTGTAGAGCGCATCCACAGGTGCATGGATCACGGGTACGAGCACCGATGGTGTTATAATTTTTATATCTTTCTTATTTTTTCAAATTTACTCTTTTTTCTAGTGATCACATCAATTCCCAAGGCCCCATGGATGGGGATCGACAACTAGCTAAATGAAAATGCGGAGACCAGCCTCTCTACACTCTGTGACGTTCTTTATCATGTCATCATCCCAGTTTCATCGTCGTTATAGGCCGTTTTAGAGAAATGCTCAGTGAGTGTCTGCTCATATATCGATGCGACATAATTACGTTCGAATGTCAAATCATTGCAAAGCTAAGAATATTGATGTGCTATGTATCATACATGAAAATGACTATTGCTCAAGAAGTAAATCAAAATAGATTCTCAAAATTATAAATCGTGTGATATGTGATGAACTAAACCTTACTATTATTAAGCATTAACACTAGGCAAAGAAAAAAATTAAATGAACGTTCTGAGTCTTTTTAACCGAAATAGATCAATTTTGAAGTGACGAATCCGAGAGTGACAACCATTTCTCTCGAGCCAGTAGTCAGTAGTCATCTGGCTATATCAATGCCATTTTACAATATCATTGATTCACATTTGCTATTATTTTCATCCAAATACGTTTCTGATTTTTCTGAGGCAAAAACAATTGTTTCCTAATAATAGTAAATTAACGTTGCGAATACTGATCACAGATAAATCTGTAACAGCACAGATCTATTGCATACTAAGTCACTCAGGGATTTCCGGGCTTTTTCAGACTCGTAGAATGTCCTGCAGAAGTCATGTCTCTCTTCAGAGTACACAGTTAATCAGCAATATAGAAAGTATCGCAGCCTTCCTTGATTACTGTTCTCCATTTCTTTCATGTCCCTGAACATTTCTGCATTGCTCTTGACCTTGTCGTAGCCAAGAAAACTTTTCATGACCAGAACAAAAACTTTGCACTTTTTTAATTCCACTACATTCTCTGATCTTTCAAAAACTAGATTTCATAGAAACAGGAGTCGAAGATTTGGAGAACCGTAAAAGACGCCAGATTTGATCTTATCCTAGGCCAAACCCGCAAAACCCTGACGCTGGTATGTGAGAAAGCGGCCATTCTTTCCAGAGTTTTTATTACTGCTTCATCAAGCCAAACATGATGTGCAGCGGTGTGAGGAGTATCCTGTCTCCAGCAACGCGGTTATTGATGACGCTTCTTTCTTGGCTACACACCAATTAATCTCGCACAGGGCAGACCTTCCATCTCATATGCATAAAACCATGGATACTTGGTGTGCACTGTTTTCACAGTCAAAAGTTCACCAACTTCAGGTCAACACAAAGATACTACTCAAGTTAGTCATAACGAATTTTCTCTAGCAGGTACTTTACTACTTCATAACATTGTTCTACTGTAGTGATCAATCTACAGTCCTACGTCTTCGAGTTTCTAAAGTGTCATTTCATCTTTCTGCGAAAGGTGCACTGCCATTCCAGTCGGCAGAAAAGTCTTGTTAACATAACTACTCTGATTCTTTCTGTTAATTCAAGTCAGATAGAAAGTTCAGAAGTAATGGTCAGTTTCATTGTTTGTCGGCTTTCTCCTTTCCATGAAATAAAATACTTTAAACCACCAAGTTATCAATTAAATGATCGAATCACTCGGGTAATTTGCAGTTAACTTGAAAAATTGTGAATGGCCGTAATAATAAAAACTTGCTTATACGAATTCATTTCCCGGTACAGACGTATAGGAGTAGTGCTCTCTCTCACTCTATTACTAGATTATCAACGATATAATAACTTTCTACATAAGAAACCAGGGCTCAATTTTAACATTTTAAGACAATTTTAGGGCTAGGGTGAGATTTATGAGAGAAATTTTTAAGAGAAGGAGCTAAAAGACTCAATACTTGTAAGCATTCTACCTCGGCGGAACGACCTGATAAAATTAAGACCCACTAACTCTCCATAATATCGAGGCCGTCCTTCACGATAAGGTTTGGTATGACTCTTGTCCAGTTTGTGTGAACAATAGTAGCTAACTTGGCCAAGCATTTCAGGGCTCACGAACTCCGAGGAAAATTTTCAGTGCTATATATTAAGGAAAATTTCATGCATTTACCTTTCAGATAGTTTATTCTGACAACGTGTATGCTATTTAATATTACACACACAATGCATTTCAGATCCTCCAAAATTGTTGCCAATATGTCTTCCCCACCTCATTTGTTAGATACAGATTATCAACTCGTCTTCATCAGTTGAAAAATTGTTACAGAATGGGGATTGTTGTCACACCCCACACAAAACTGCACCAGAAATTTTAAGGAGGACATTGTTAAGATGTAGGCAAACGAGTATGTGCATTTAAGAGTAAAACGTAAAATATTTATTTCAGTGGTATTTGGCCTCAGCTTTTGCCGGCAAATAATATCTGTTCAGGGATACACGTGGTTTGGCCCATGTCTATCTTAAATTTATCGTTCCATAACAAATTGGTCAAAAGACGGTGAAAATAGTGTCTTCTAAATTAAAATTTTAGAAGATGCCTGAAAAGGGTGCAATAAGGGTGCAAAGAAACAAAACAAAGAAACATGTGAAAGAGTATTATTTATTGTGGTTAATATCTTCAAAAATGTGGCCTGCAGTAGTTAGGAGAATTTTGCATTTATGAAAAACAATGTTGAGAATAGCTAGAAAAAAGGTGTTCATAGTAAGGAACTGAAAAGCTCTTTCCGTGACGAAATCTCGTCAAAGTTGCAAATTTAACGAATAGTATGGATTGCAATAATTTGAAACAGAACAATTAGTACAAAGAATTACGGAAATGCTACAAAAAGGTGGGCAAAAGATAAAGACAAATTATCATGTATCTAAAAAGGCGTGTTGCATAAAGTCCTCTTGCATGCATAGGTCCTAGTTGCGATTGTTTACTGAAAATATGCTGCAAGTACACTCAAGTGGAATGGCTTTCTAGCCCTAGCCAGAAAATTGAAATAAGAATTTGAATAATTTTCAAGCAATAGGTGTCAGAATCAGCCTCGATAATGGGACTGTCCTGCAATTTACAATTACGTGGGGGCTGAACGTGCGACAAGAAGGCCCTATCCTTTATTGCTGGCTGAACGTGAAGGGAGATAGAATGTTAGGGTCTAGGTGTGAACTCGTTTCATGCAAAAAAAGTGTATGAACACAAAATATTTCCATGTGTCGCATCCTAGTGATACAGGAGAACGAATATGTGTTTAGATCTTGTGCAGTATAGGGTTGCGCTTTCCACTCTCTACAAAAAACGTTTTTAAATTCAAACAAATCATCACTTGCTATTTTGATACAGTAGGCTTTCAATACTAATTAAAAAATATAACTGAGTTTCGAAAGTAACAAGCCAATGGACTCAAGACGTTTTCGGTTTATTTTTTCCCAACTTCTTTAAGAGTTCACCTAGTAATTCATGAAGCAATTTTTTGCCCATAGAGACGGTCATAGTTATCACTTTTTTCTTCTCTGAACATGACATGGAAAGTTACAGTGTACTGCTCGAGGAGCAAACGAAATTCGACATGTGCAGAAACAATTAGAGGCGGCTGTCGCAAAACTACTTTCTGCAAAATTGCACAATTTCAGACACCTGCAACACTCGGATTGAAGTTTCTAAAAATAAAATTCTTTGTTCTTATGTAGGTAAAGTTTGAAAAAACATTCGGGAATAGAAAGAAGATGACGATCAAAGTAGATGTAGATGCGTAGTTTTTGCCTTGAAAGGAAAAAATCTAACGCAATTTTCAGTAGAAAATCACAAGAGCACTGTATAGAATTTGAGACAAAGGTGGAGGCGTGAGAGGAGAGCTTAAGATGATCATCTTTCATATGAAACTCGTGAAATATTAAGATATTATTATCATTATTATTATTATTATTATTATTATCTATTATTATTATTATTTATTTATTGTTATTATTATTATTATTATTATTATTATTATTATTATTATTATTATTATGCTCAGAAATTTTTTTTTTCTTTTCTTTTGTGATAGTTGTTATTTCT
>JAAAKL020013513.1:0-12425 GCA_010016065.2 Carybdea cf. marsupialis auct. non (Linnaeus, 1758)
ATGCATGGATGCATGGATGCATGGATGCATGGATGCATGGATGCATGGATGCATGGATGCATGGATGCATGGATGCATGGATGTATGGATGCTTGGATGCATGCCGTTTTCAAGAATAGATTAATATTAGATTGAGTGATAGTTGAAGGAATAAAGAGAAGGGGGATTAACCGTTGGTTTGTTGGATCGATAGCTTAAATCAACGATGGGTTGACTTGACGATATGGTTAATCAGTTAATCAATAGCTTTATAGAATTGGCAAGGAAATTTCTGTTATTATACCATTGATGAATGAAAATTGATCACTTGAAGCTAAACACAATAAAGGAAAGAATGATAAAGGGAAACTAATAATTAATTTTATTGCAGGTGAACTAATAAAATAGGTTTGTAATCAAATACTTCAAATAATGTTGAATTACCCATGAAAATTCATTATCATTTTACAACTTACGTACAAACCCTCAGCAAAAGGGTTTGGTAAATAAGATTAAAAAATGTACGAGTAGCAAAGGGATCGTTGGGGTGACTGACTTTAAATATGTGTCCTTTACTTATAGAACACGTGTAGAACATTTAAAAACAAATCAACGATTAGTTGGCAAATGTATAGTTAGAGTGATATTCTTGTTCAAGTCTTGCCCCTTTTTAGTATTGCCAACCTCCCTGTGACAAACTCTCTCTACACGCTTGTCAGGTAACTAAGACGTCATTTTCGTGCACTGTGCATTTAAAGTGTATTTCCATTGGTCAAAAATGTTTTGGTATGATGTTTTCTGTACTGACCTGTAGCTGGGGTTTTTTCTTACGTTGAGTTTACTTCACGTAAAACCGTGTAAAATAGCTCAAAACTGCACTGCTACCCGCCGAAAGTTTTACCTCGTATTGAATTTTTCAGCATCAGCAACAGAACCTCTCTGTTCCTAAAGACGTCAGATTTGTTCCTTATGAATTGCCTCGTTCTGGAAAACGTTCGTATCGCGTATAACTACGGAAACTGTACGCAAGACCAAAACTAGCGTGGCAGTTCGATTCCTTGAAACAAAATGGACAAAAAATCAAAACATTTCCGAGGTAAGTATTAAGGTCTCTGTGATAATGCTTAAGGAAACACAAAACTCTCCAGGTTCTTTTTGTTTGACCAAAACGCGACATTTTTCTAGTCAAATTATTCCTATAGCAACGGTTTCCAGGATAAAAACCTGATTCTTCATGTAAGCCTCACAGGAAAAACAATGTCGGCAATAAGCTTTTCTTATGTTTCTGAATTGAACCATATACAAATCATCTAGCAAATCTATTGAGCTACTGCCTGTGTTCTAATGCAACTATGAACACGTACAAGCAACTTTTTTTTCCTGCGTTCAAAACTGCAAGCCCTCGCAAAAGCAAATCCTTGTGGCGAGATGTCTTTCTTTTCAACTTTTTCCTTCCTCTCAAATCCGAGTTCTCTTTTGATTTGTAGTGTGCACATCAAATGTAATAGATTTGATTTGTTTGCTGAATGCAAATATACTAAAGGAAAACGCTGGAAAGTAACGTTGAATGCTGAAGTTCACTCTACTCGATTTATTTGTATGTCATTCTTGCATCTTCTGAGGATCTTTTGTCCTGCCGAGCAGTTCGTCTAATTTATAAACTCAAGACATGATGAATGAACTAAGATAACTTAGATCTAAAGAAAGGAAATAATGAGAAAAATGAAAAGAAGAAGAAAAATCATTGCAGAGTATCAAATTTGAATAACAGAGGGATTTATGCTCAACTATATTAATAGATGTATACATCTTGCACAGAGTTGAACAACATCAAATGTAATGACATCAGAAAAGTATGATTCTGTTAACAAAAACTCAAACGGCATTAGGCAAGCGCTTTTTAAGTCCCAAAATGTATTGTCAGAGGCTGGACACCGTATTTTTCTAACGAGAGGGAAAAAATACTTTATCGTTACAAAATTTCAAAAGACGTGTGTCCGATTCACACTTGACATAATCCTTGCATCTCTTTCGATGCCGGGGAGCAATCTGCTGCTGTCAGCAGACAACTTTCGTCAGATAATTCTTGAAAATAAAACGAAAAAAGATTTTAGGATAATATATTTTTCCTACGCATTTTCTTCTCACATTATTGACATGTTATCAAAGGTAAAGTGTTAAAGTAAACAAGCCTTTTATAGTTGTTGATAAAACAATCAGGAATCTCGGTTAGTACACTTTCATTAAAATATGCATTCAAAGAACATTGGAGATATAAATTCAAACTAGTGAAAATTCTTGACTTCAGTAAAACTATGTAACGATAAAACTAAAATGTTTAATAGGCATGTACATTGTAAATATAAATTCCAAAGTGGGCTAAAACAATAAACAATAGAAGGTAAATGTTACAATGGCATCGAGCAAGAATTAAGAAAACATAGTAAAACGAGAATAGGATAAAAGAGCTATTGAGATAGCCTTAAATCGTGTGCATCTTCATTAAAACGCATATCACTATCAGGTTTAAAAGTTTTAATAATTAGTGATTCTGCAAATTTGAGACTTCTCGAAGGTGATCCATTGTAAATGGTACTAAAACCATAGATGGTAGATTTTTATCATATCGTGAGTCGTTAATCTTCTTTTGATCTGCGTTTCGAGAGATACTTCTCCCGTCCTCATGCTAATGGGCTCTGAAACTTTCTCTGAATGTTTTTCGGTTTGCTGCCATGTTCTAGTATAAGATGATCAAGAATCCTACTGCCTTACTACTTGTGCTGTCGATCACGAATGATGAGGGCTTAGCGCCTATGCGGAGGAAAAGTGATGACGTCACAAATTAAAAGTTTTGGAAATAGTAACATTTGACTCCAGTTATCGGAAGACGATCCTAGAATAGACTTTCTCCCAAAATACCAGTGCTGTAGTGTACATAGTGTTTAAACTAGAGGCGATTGAATCTCTAAAATCTCCGGTCCAAAGTCTGTTGATATTACATGGATTCTCAAGTTAGGATCCAGCATTAAATAACAAGGTTTTGCTCGAGAGATGTAAAACTTTGAAAGCTAATATCTAGGTGTTGGGAAAGAGCAACATTCTCAATTTTAGCCATTGACGTTCTTTCTAATAAGGCAACATTAAAATTGAGTATTTTTTCCATAATTCAAAGATTTTGAAAATCGTGACGTCACACCTTCCCTCCTCATTGCATATTCAGAAACACTACATCCATAAGCTACACACATTTACCCCTCCTTGAAAATCTTTTACCCCTCCTTGGAAATTTTCTTTGGACGTCCAAGGCTATTGATTAAGGTCACACAAGTTTTACTTAAGTTAAAATTTTTCCAAAGTTAAAACCTTGGGTTTTTGTTAACAGAACGTGCTTCACGCTGCAGGCAGGTAGCACGGTTTATCGGGGTATCAATAACTGGGGAACCTTAAGGTGTATCAATATTGTGTTTGTGCATAGAAATGGATAGAAATTCGATACAATAGTAGATGCAACAGAAATAGCTTATTAGTTTTAAATGTAACTTTAACCACTATAAATTCATTAATATTTGTTTAAAAAATTGAACAACTCAGATAAATTTTGATTGGAAGTAGATCATAGCACTACTGAGCTTTATTGGGCCATAATGTAAATAGTAGTAGTGTAGAGACACATTACTATGGCAACACAAAATCTTTTGTGCGTTTAGATAATGAGTTAATGTGTATGATACGTCAAAGGGAAGGAAAAGGTAAATGTAAAAAAATTACATATGTATTTTGTATATTACATATTGTACATATGTACAAGATCGATGCAATATTTTCTGAGGATCAAGAGTTAAATAAGATGAGGCGTTTATAGACAGACAATCTTCAAGTAGCTATCACTTCATAATTCAAACGGTCCTCTCAGGGGACAATCTCATTCTCTAAGCCATTATTTCTCTTAGCAGATGCATACAACACCTGGGGACAATTTTTGACCGTAAGCCTCGTAAAATATAAATAAAGGACGTGTATTGGATGCGACAGTGACAGACCTGATCAACTCGGCTGAATGTTGAACAAGGATTGCAGTTTTCTACAGATAGCCATATGTCGCTTGTTTTGCCAGAATATTCCCTGTCAATCTATATCATGCTTTTACGTCATTTCATTTCGTTCAGTAATGAAATAAGGCTTATTCTGATCAATCTAAGGATAAAAGTATTAGATAGACGCTTGCAGGTGTGTAATTAGTGAAAAGTGGTTTGTTTTGGCTAGAAACAAAAACATATGGCCATTATAGACTGATGGAGAACATTCCAAACTCGAGGTAGAGCACTATAGCTACCACCTTCATACTTAAAACTTTGGAGTCTTTGGAGTTTCACAGGATCAGAATAGCCGTAGAAACTATTATTACAACAATTTCTGTAAGTTTAGAAAATTCTTTAGTTGTGGTTTTTCTAGGTTGTAATAACAACATTCTTTGATGTTATTCTACGAGGCGAACAGAAGGAATCTTCAATCGATGTAAATTGACCAAGATATCGTATGAACATCTTTGCCTTACTTAGAAAAAAGGCAAACTGTGTCAAATATGTTTACCGAGGGGAAGAAACAGCATTAGAAATAAACCCTTTAAAATTTCTTTGGAACAGTAATGAAGAAAAGTTTCAAAGGATCGCACCATTCTACGAAGGTAGGAAACTTTAAATAGATGTTTCTATTAATTTACTGATAAGGTAAATTTTAAATTACATATCAGACAAAGCAGTGCCGTCTCAGCTCAGTATGTTTGAGAATAAACAACTGAGATTCACGTCACGACAATTATAGAATACTAGAAATAAATTTCGATTTCTGCTACAAATGGTAGCTATATTCAAAGAAATCTAATGTAAATTAGTTGATGCGTTGTGGTATGATGTTTGGTATTAGATTTGTTTGCTACATAAGGCATCACAACAAGCCATGTACTCAAGAATACGAAAACATATCATAAGAATTGAGTAATTTAGCGAGAAATATTTTTAAATAAAAGATACAGTGCATCTTGATGATTTTCTCGATGTCTGTAGCATAATGTATTAGTCTGTAAATCAGGAATATTTCATTTCCCCCTATTTTAATATAAAATTTCATTTTGTAACTTTACAAGACAGAGACATGTAATAATTTAGCTAGTAAGTTATAAAATTTTCATGTAATGCATACTATTATTCTGTCGGTAGACAAAGCTGACTATTTCATATGGCATCCCCAAACCTATCGTAAGAAACACGAAGAGGAAAATGAAACAAAATGAAAATGTAAGAATTTATTACACTTACAATTTCAAGTCCCAGAGACGAAAAGTAACGTTCACAGTCTGGGGGCTCTAACTTAAAATTGTTGCAGGTGACGTTCAATCAAGACGTTTCAGAGAACCTTGTGGAAAAGGTAGCAAATATTTCATTTATTTCTATAGAGGCGAATATATTATGCTCTTCTACATAAATTATTACTCTAGAAGCTATCTAGCAGTCCTTTCAGTGTAATTTTAAGAAAGTGAAAGTTGCATAGAAATCGTGATAAATAAGAGGATTAATTGGTCAAAGGTAACTAAGGATTTATGATGCATTTAATAACGACCTAAGTTAATAACATCATTGGAATGGAATACCGCTGCTTGGAGAGAATATGTGACGTAATGAGAGAGAGAGAGCTTCAGGACAGATAGAATCTATCACAGCAGGTTTGTAACTTGATTTGACCTCGTAAGGTGTTGAAACAAAAGAATGAAATGAACACAACAGTGACATGAAGACATTTAGGTAGCTTACGTAGGACACTAAGACTTTGTGCCTTAAATTAACCTTTGCGACTGATATAACCTCTTTATTAACAAATCACAATGTAAATCAAATACTTTCAGCTACCGTACCTATTATGGTTTACCACAAGGTGCATCTGTTTGCCCTCTTCTGTATATCTCCACTAATAGATAGTGGCTGTTTGGGCTCTATGAACTTTCTCTAAGGGCTTTCCTAACATTGCATATGTTACGATGCTAAAGCCAAAGTTTGCGCATCAGTCTCAATATTTGGTCATGAAGTTAATTTAAAGGAAAGGCCTTTCCACATAGCTTCAAGATTATTATATTAAAAAATTGACAACTTTGTCAAAAGCCAGTGAAGTAAGTATTTAGGCCTGTATAACTATTCTATTTGTATTCATAATTATAAGAAATCAACTTTCCGAGGTTCAGATACAAGCCAGCAAAATTGGTGTTATTCACTTTTCAATTTTGGAGTCAAATATGAGCTTTCAACCAAAGAGATCAGAAATATAAGCTCTGCGCTACAACATCTCATTGGACGAAAATGTGACCTAGTGCTTGGAAATAAGAGAGATAAGAGACAATGTGTCTATTGTGAAGGAAGCACTGGAAAACTTAAGATTAAAGGCAGAAGTAGGGAAGTTAATTACCTGTAGAGAAACAATGGAACGAGGGTCGTAACCATTGGTCTGGAAGCATTGATTACCACTGTTTAAGAGAAATTGATGGTCAGCCCTAAGATGTTGGAGGAGAGACGGATACGAGGTTAGAGGGGAATTGGTGAAAAACTATAATCGCCATCCTTTGTGATCTAATTACATTGGCCAGAGAATGTATCTACGTAAAAATGGTAATGCCATGGATTTAATGAAGAGGAGGGTGCTGAGATATTGATATGGGGTGACCTGAAAGGATCATAGGAGAACAAAGAGTAAAGAAGAAAGGGAAGAGATTGTAAAAGATAGTACAGTCAAACGTATCTATAGCGGACACCTACGGTTCCTGGAAAATGTGTCCGCTATTACCAGGTGTCTGCCATACAGAGGTTTTCAATATTTCACGAAGGAAAGAAAAAATAGATACGTTCATGCATGACTATGTTTTAAACCTCATAAACAAACCTCACTAATAAAGTTTACCAAGTTTTAGAGGATTTGAAAGCTACATGAATGCCACTTTGCTTCCATTTCTGCAGTTTTAAAGTTTCGAATCATCCAATTAAATCATTCAATGCTATGTAAAGGTCGTTGTCACCATGGACTTCAGCAAACTGCTTTAGTTTGTGGAGACGCCAAATTGGCTCTGAAGCCGTCAATGATGCTGCGTCGATCTCAATTGGCAAGTCAGCTATCTCTGTCTCGTCATCTGATTTGCTATTTGATTCACGACATCTCTGATGCTTTTGTCACGTGAATCGATGTTAAGCGGGTCAATAGCAGGCTCTGACGATTGATATCTGCATCAAAGTTGATATCCTTATCAAGAGTTGCTTCAGATGAAAGTTATTTGAATAAGTACACAGAGGCATATGGGTAGGGGGCTTAAATATGAGTAAAATACGAGTGTCCACTATACACAGCTTAATTTTAAGGCAAATGTGCAGGCTGTTCCGCTATAACCAGGTGTCCGCTATAAAGCATGTCCGCTATAGACAGTTTTGACTGTAGTTAAGCTGGGAGATTGTAAACATAGAAAGAGGAGGAGGAATACAATTCCGGGGACAAAAAAAACAATTTTTGAACCCTGAGGATAAGGAAGAAATTAAGACTAACGAGGTATAAGAGACGGTTAAAAGGACTGTAGCTGCCAGACAGGAAGGTAACCTAGAAACGCGAAAGTAGAAACAACATTCTTTAATCGTAATCCGATTGCTTTAAATTCTCCATTGAAAATTTAAAATGTAACTAGCTTTACAGAACAACACTAGTGTGGTGTGTTCCTCTTTCTAGTGTTATATGGCAAACATAAAGCAAGTACCCCTTATTTCTCTAGTTTGACACAACAGCTGCCCATTCTCTACCAATGGAAAATCAAACTATTTTCATTACGGAGGATTGTCTCTACTCCACGTGAAAGACACGTGAAATGAAAGACTCTTATTCAATAAGATGATTAATCCAGGCTACATTCTAAACTTAGTAATTTCAGAAGTAAGGATTTTCTTGATATTGCATTCCAAGTTCTTCGAAGCCTCCAGACGCGCACATTTGAGTTTCCTTCTAGAGCCCTTCAACAATTGTTATTGTAAATGCGGATGCTTTTTATAGCCAGGTATCCTCTATTCAATACCTTTTAGAAAGATTGACAGAAAATGTAAAGCAGTGCAGTCAAAACAATACCAGCTACAGAATCCTAACAGCATTTCGATTTGTCGCTCTTGTGCGTTCTCGTGTTGATGTTTACTTGTTAATACCAGATGCAAATGTAAACATACAAACGTACAGCTTTTTTATATACGTCGGAGACTATTGATATAAATTTTTATCGATGTAGAATCAACGTTAATTGCATGTCGGGAAAGCTTTAGGACAAATAGTGGGAAAATGTGCTTAGCGATGAATGAAAAAAATGGTAAAAGCTTACATCCTACAAAATAAGGTGCCTCCGAACTGGAACGTCTAGCAGCCGTTGGGTGTAGACAACAGGGTTTAAAGTTTTAGAAACATGATACCCAAATCTCATTTAGCAATGCTCAAATCTGCAATCAAGTTGGTATGCATCCTCTTCGCCATGGTCAGTATTCTCTTCTTTTCATTAGGCAGATACGTTAAGAGTAAAAGAAAGGCAACTTATACTAACTTTATAGTAAAGTTTTTACACACCTAATGCTGATCAATACTGTTAACAGAGACAGAGGTATATCATCCGCTTATCAATGAATACATTTTCTTGCAACTGATGATGACTATTGATGAGTCATTTCAAATCTGCTCTGCCGTTAATTATAAATTGATATATTCGTGCTTCCAATTTTGCTGTAAAATCTTTTGTATATGTCGTAGGGCCTACTAGTCATCCATGTTTATGCAATCTTAGTGTAACTCGCGGACCGCAAGACAGGATGTAATCATTGGGAAAAGAAATAGCAGTGTGATAAGCAGTTAAAAACGCAAAAACCAACTAAAGAATCGTTAAAGTGAAATTCTCACTAATCCAAAGTAAAAGTCATACACAAGTTAGATATGGATCGTGTTCAAAACCAGGGAAAAATCGATGCTGAAATTTCCCTTGTAGTCTTCAGTAGTGAAATATTCTCGTTTCGTTACATCACTGGGTAAAAAGAGTCATTTCAAAATTTGGATTGACAAGATTTTATCAGTATAGAGTCTAAAAGGGTATTGAGGCTTAGATTTGCCATAATTAAGTATATTGCTAAGCATTTTCCAGCCTCCAAAGTAGAGCCTAAAAAGATGAATAACATAAGTAATTAGAGTAAAGACAAGTCCCTTCATGAAAAATGCTTTTAAACTAAAATAAAACCTGACTTAATATAAATGTAAAAGAAATAGAACAAAACTAATACATCTCCGTACTGGTTTCAGTTTAAACATATGCAAAGGAAATCGAAATGTTTTCATGTTCTCACTGCCCTATATTAATTGTATAGGTTATCATCACTATATTACTATAAGTTTATCATCAGTTAGAAAATAAAAAAAATGCGATTTCAGAATGTGAAGGATAAAGTAGTTTTTAAGTTTTTTCTAAAACCCGTTGTGAAATAGAAAGAGTACATTACCTTACAATAACTACAGGGAAACAGGGGAAGGGAAATCGATAAAGGTACCTTTAACCCAATACTCCAAAGATGAATTTATAAGATTCTAGAGAAGGCTCAAGTTATCTTACAAATTGATGACGAACATAAAAAAAACATTTAGCAAGGTTCCATTGGTTTCATTCCGTAGGTCAAAAACTCTGCAAGATATCCTAGTTAGAACTAACTCAAGGTTTTGTTGCGCGTTATTTATCTTTTAAATAATGGGCCAAGGTCTTAATGTGATCCATTATTCTGTACTTCATCGATAGATATATATGAATATATAAACGATTATCAGTGCATGTGTGTTTGTACGTCTGTTCCTTTATAGACTCGGCCCCTGTTGGACCTACCAAAATCATGCACACATTTAAAAAGCTCATGACCTGTAGGTTGCCGGAGGGTATCCAGCCGAAATAATTTAAATGCCGAATTAGATGATGGGGGTTAAAACCGCCCCCGGATACCCAAAGAGTATTCGATGACCACAGCTACTCTGTCAAAAGTCAATTATTTCTGCAGTTCTTTTGAATAAGAATTTTGGCGTATCTGAAAAAATACAGAAATAACCGAGGCAAAGACCCATAAGCACCCGGGCTAAGCAATAGTGTAATTACGGAGGGAAAAAACCCTTAGGTAAGCATATAATATACCCTCGGGCTACATGGGGATGCTCTACCTCATCGGTCCTTAAACTGGGACCACTGAATATCATTATAGGGTTTCTTAAGCTATTACTAGTCGAATCAAGTAAGCCATTACTTCTGCTGTTTTCAAACTTGATTTTCATCGTAGACTGAAGCAATAGAAAGTACCATTGTTACGAGATGATTAATCGAAAGCTTCTGTATTCATGTGATGCACTCATTCCCATTTTATATGATGCACTCATTCGCATTTTATGTGATGCACTCATTCGCATTTTATATGATGCACTCATTCGCATTTTATATGATGCACTCATTCGCATTTTATGTGATGCACTCATTCGCATTTTATGTGATGCACTCATTCCCATTTTATGTGATGCACTCATTCCCATTTTATGTGATGTACTCATTCGCATTTTATGTGATGCACTCATTCCCATTTTATATGATGCACTCATTCCCATTTTATGTGATGCACTCCTTTGCATTTTATGTGATGCACTCATTCCCATTTTATGTGATGCACATTTTCGCATTTTATGCGATGCTTGCCAAAGGGTTGAAGAGCAATATCTCTTACTCAGAAAGGTTCCTGGAAGACGGGCTGTGCACCACTGCCTTACTTTTCTAATCCTGGATTTTACTATCATATCACACATCCTACCTTAGACGCATACTACGGGCCAATCAACAGACAAGTCAACTGACGTCATCCCCATCAGCATTGCAAAGATTGGCTACCTGTGAAAAGCTTTTCGCTTTGAAGCCTTTTTTGCTGGTGCCATTAAAGCTACTTTCGATTATCTCGATTTTGAATCATGTCATTTAACAATTAGTAAATTCTGTCGACCGCAGTTTTTTAGACAATGCATGCTCTCACAAAGAAACAACACTTCTAGATCAGGGTCCAACAAATTCGATTCTTAAGTTTGGATAACAAGTGCACCTGTACTAAAGTGGCCTGTCGACTCTGCATGCAAGGTAAGAGCTATTTTAGCACATATAAAACATTAGTTTTGAGTTGTTTTAAAGATCTATAGAATGCATTAAAAGGGATGTGGGATGATCGTTGGGATTACCCCGAGAGTTTGGAAGTTTCCTACATAGAGAGTTCCGCATGGCAAACAGCTGCAAATCATGTACTTGCTTTGCATGAAATTGTTGTGTGATGCCTGCAGATGTACCAAGGTGTGAAAGTTATATCACGCAATTATTCCGACTTTTGAAAGGGCAAGACAGACTGTAAGACAGATGCTTCTGTGAATTCTACTACATCGTCCATGCGTAACTTAAAAATTACACTTGAGGAAAGTCAAAACGTATTTATTGTTTCATGACACTTATGTCGACTATTACACATTTCTCTGAACTAGCTGTTTGTTGTGTAACAATGATTCTAGTTCGTTATGTCATGTTCTCTCGTGATAATCAAATGGGAGCATTTCATTCAAAACCTTCGTTTTGAAAGGGGCCCCTTAGAGATACGTCATTATGCACGTCACGTACGAGACAAAGCAAATAATATTTATCGTGTCTCCCTTCAGTGTTAAATGAGTTAGCAGCTGAAAGAAAGAGGTTTGTCCTTGTCAACTTAAAACTTTACTCAAGTCCATCTTTCGAGGAAAACCTGCTTCATCGAATCATATCTTTACTATATCTTAATATTCTCCTAAGTCTAAGTCCAAAGGATACATTTTAAACTTGCTTGGCTCTTGGCAGTAGCGATAACAGTTGCTTCAAAACTACATTCAGAACTAAATTCTCACTTTCAAATATTCACACCTTTGCGCTGATCATGAAGGTGTCGAGGCTGCCTTTCGATCTGTATGACGCACTACACAACTGCAAAATGGTACAGAACGGAGAAATTGAGGTTTGGGGAAGCTGGTTATTGACTAGCACGAATATCATGAGCAAATACTTCACCCCCAGGCTTCCAACGATATATTCGATTAAAAAGAAGTAACATCTTTTAAGTAAATATGCCTTTTTGGTATCTCAACACTTTAAAATGAAAGCAGGTGGAACTGAATATTCGATTAATCATATCTAAACTATATGTACGGTATACAGCAAACCTTGCTGATAGTATTTCTCCAACAGGCTTCTTATCCGCGAAAGGCCACCCCACTGACTACAAAGAAGCCTTAAGGCCCGTATACACGGTGCAACATGTTGATACAACTTGTTGAGCACAACATGTTGAACCGTGTATACGAACGAAGTTGTACAA
>JAAAKL020013515.1:0-12425 GCA_010016065.2 Carybdea cf. marsupialis auct. non (Linnaeus, 1758)
AGCAGCAGCATCATCATCATCATCATTATTATCATCATCATCATCATCATTATTATCATCATCATCATCATCATCATTATCAGCAGCAGCAGCATCGGCAGCATCATCACCATCACCATCATCGTCATCGTCATCAGTAGCATCAGGAGCAGCGGCTGCATCGGCAGCATCAGTAGCATCATAGTTGTCATCATCAACATTGTCACTTTCATTATCCCAATGGTCACTTTGATTTCCATTTTCGTCGTGATTGTCATTGGTTTGATAATGTGTTTGATATCATAGTGACTACATTAGGATTAGGATCTTGTTATTATTTAAGAATTTTTCTCAATTCTAAATCGCCTTCTTTGATGATAATCTTTACCAGGAGGACGTAGGTGCCATATGATAGCAATGTCATTAAATATCCATTAGGATCTTAATATCGGTTAGGGTCTGACTATCAATTAGGATATGAATATGAATTGGGATATGAATATTGATTAGGATATGAAATAATGAATCGAGTGCGTCTGGTGCCAAAGGTATCCGACACCATGCAAGTTAGTCCGTAGTCTTTCCTTTTTGTGGCGCCTACTTCAGGTCTCACGTTTACTGCACGCTTTCAGTGGAGAGGCTAAATTTACCAGTTCATAACTAATATAAAGATGAGTTTCAGAATATTTGGGAGGCATTGCTTTACGACCCTGCTTGCGTAGGCCCTGTACGTAATATTTTGCAAAATGAGGATGCCTCTTCAGATGTGTGCCTACCTTACTAACTGTAGCTACGAAGACGCAAAGAACACTTATATCACTCTTTTAGTTCCCTTCCTTCTCAATAGGTGGAGACGATTGGAGATGCGTATATGGTTGTATCTGGCTTACCAATCCGGAATGGAAAGCACCACGCACGAGAGATTGCTCTCATGTCACTACACATTCTTGATGCCATCAAAACATTCAGAATAAGTCACAAGAAAGATAAACAGCTATTACTTCGAATTGGACTTCACTCAGGTAAGTTATTGAATCAGTGCCAGACCATAGCTTTTGATTATTAAGGGTATATGTGTGATGTTAGGTTCAAGAAACAAGTGAATTCATAGGTTCCTTCAAACAATGTACACTTCAGCCTTGGGTCGTTTGGTAATATATTAAAAGGAATGTAAATTAAGTTTTACGACGAACCACTAAGAAGTTTCAATGTGGATATTTATTATACTAGGTTTTTGGACATCACAAAGAAGAAAATTTCATTACCTTGCTTAATATCTTAAGAAGTTATGAAGGGCGTGGCTTCCAAAATGATGACGCTCCACAATAAACAAACACCATTTGATCTTCTTACATTTTACTGCGTAAATTCACCATTCGCGAAATGTTCAACTGTGTTATTATACAACAGTGTACGTTTTACTCCGATTATGATAATAGTAATAACATTTTGAATATGATCAGAGAAGCTAGATCAAGTTAACAACGGAATTGAAAGTAAGGCTACTTTTAAGGCGGCCTAGTCCTATGCCAAAGCGACCTCTGTGAGCAACTAACTTATTTTAGTGGCTCTATTACTAGTTCCACTACACATTACATTCAGCTTTCTATTAAACGACGTCATATCCTCTGGTAACATTTCATTTCTTTAAATTAGTTTTTATTGGCGGTTGGTATATTTATCTAACAGGTTTTCAGGTTCTCTGACACTAGGTATAGGCGGCTAACCCCGTTACATCCTTAACTGTGATATCCGACCTTAGAAAGGAAAGTCGATAAGTATGTAGTGTATAGTTCATTTATTTACAAGCGGTCTTCTTACAAATGGATAACCTCGCAGTATAAAAGCAGGAGGCTGAGCATTTGTCTCTGTAATGTAATCATTGTTTCTTCCAAAACGTGGTTGCCACGTCCCATTTTAAACCGCTGATTACAGCGGTCATAGCAACGTTGATAGAACTTCCTGACCGTTCGAGACATTGCAAGCACATATTAATACAGTACTGTATCCTTTGATTTGATGACTGGAAACCTCATACAATTCGCACAACCTTTAAAATCTCTATAACAACAACAACAAAAAGACAAAGAAAACTTAGCCAACAAAACTAAAAAAATAGGAAAGAAGAAAATCAAGGGAGCGTGTGAGAGACGCATACGGTTTAATCCTTCCCCTCTATTTCTTCTCCGCTGCGGCATTGCGGCTATCGCGGCGGTAATACGTATGTAACCCCATGAGTGATTCAATAAATGTTTAGCCCTAAGATCTCAATGATTTCCGTGCCCCCTTGGGAGCTTACGTCTCCCTTGGGGATACCTCACCGCTTATCAGGAGGTACGATGAGAGATCGTCCCCTTTTAAACAACGTTGGCAACACTGTTGGTCGTTACGTATCTCATCTTTACTTCCTTCTGTGTTGTATGATGAGGGCTCGTCATTGATGCACCAGAATAGTAAATACAAGAAATATGAACAGTATTGAACAAACACGATATCTTCTGTCTTTAAAGTTATCTCGACACATTACTTTTACCATCTGAATGATGTTTGTTAACAGTTTGTGATGTTTGTTTGCCTCTTTTCTACCATTAGGTCCAGTTGTTGCAGGTGTCGTTGGAATCGCAATGCCCAGATATTGTTTGTTTGGAGATACCGTCAATACTACATCAAGAATGGAGTCGACGGGAGAACGTGAGTTTGGCCTCCAACTTCTCTAAACATTGGGAGATAAACAAATCAGACTAATTTTTTTATGTGACATGAAAGTCGAGAACTCTCTTTTCCAAGTTGCAGTGGAGTGTCGAGTGTTCAATGGTAGAGAATTAGTACTATATCTGCATAGGCTAGGGGAATGCAAACTCGGAAAGATTTGACAGAATTTTGTACCTGATTTGTCTGTAACCGATAGCGTGCTATACCCTTGAAGGTTTTACACTTTACGATGCTGTTGAAGTACATTGTAAGATTTGTCATAGTTTTGGGGATGGCAGTAGATTACAATCGGGCGAAGGTATTGTCACCTTTATCGTCGACAAGGGAAAGTAACAATTTCAGTATCCCGTATCTCGTATCTGTATACACGTACATGTGTAACAAGGTGTTATCATCTGCGTAATGGCAATGGGAATAAAGGCATTAACGGATTCGCCAAAGTTACCCCTGCATTTATGAGGCGATGTCTTTTCTTAAATGACAATAGTGTATATTATGTTTTAATGTACAGTCTGACCTGTCTACCCTCTACCCGCACTTAAGTTTCATGGTAGACTTCCGGGCTTGTTGTCTTCCTTCAGCTCTTTTTTATTGTTATCTTCTGCAGCACTGAGGATCCACATTAGCGCCTCCATAAAAGAAACATTGGATTTGTTATCAGGATTCACAACTACAGAAAGAGGAGAAACATTTTTAAAGGTACGTATGGCGTGTTGATCTAGATACTGTACTTTCCATAACTTGAAATACAGTGTTTGAGTGAGTTTGGATGGTTGCGGTTGATAGTTTTGAATGGTGAGAGAAGGAAGGAATGAAGAAGTCAACTGATTGGAAATGATCAACAGCATCACCCTTTCGAACTTTATTGCCATGGATGTTTTCATAGTCGGTGTTTAATCAAAGGGAAAGTTAATGAAGGGGTACTTATCAGGCAGCCTTCGTAATGAACAGTAACATAAGAGCCTACGATTTGGTTAACACCATGTAACCCCCGCGAAGAGGGACTGACGTGGTGCCCACACACGTAGAAGTTTTATACTTTACTACCACTGAATGATTTTGCGGGAGGGGGGCGAGAGGCACATCTTAGTGACTTATCCCAACGGGAAAACTGAACTGCAAAACCTACAAAAACAAAGAAAGTTAAAGTTGTTTGAGGGACCTAGGTCCCATGCCCACCCTCCACTATGGTGACACCTTCGTACCCATGGGACAGCACTCAATAAGCAGTAACTTCATGAAATACTAGTTGTTGATGTCTCAGCATAGCATGAGTTGTGGCACCCTGTGTCTTAGAGAATCTTACCGTCCTGGAATTCTCCGTAATTCCGACCTCATTAGCAATAGAGTTTTTCTATTGTTCATAGAGAGAGCAGATGCTCTGTCAAAAGAGAAATGCTCCGATGTACCCTCTTCATCTTCTCTCTTGCACCTATTCTGCACTTTACTCCATGTATGCTCTCTTAAAGTACACTTGAAATGTGTATTAAGTACTTTACAAGTGTAAATTATACTGAAACAAATTTACAAGTGTAAAAATGCTACAACAAATTTACAAATGTACAAAAACTAAAACAAATTTAAATTTTGACTCCCTCGCAGTAAACAACATCAATGACATTAACGTCTTATGGTGCCATTATATATGCACATTTTTCCCCTCAAAAGTATTTTTCTTGATGTGCTACCTAGGGATCAAATCATCTGTTTACTTAGAAATTTCTCTTAAGAACGTCTTCTTAATAGACTTAAGGATGTTGAATTCCCTAGTTATATTAAGGAGTTTTCGACCAGAGGACCAGGACTAGAGGACCAGGACGAGTTTACTCATTGCGCACCTTTCTGCGAGTATTTTTAAGTGTATTTCTCAAAATTTTCATGAACGTCTTTCATTTTATCATGGATATGAGTCCAAAATATTTGTTTATCTGGAAGAAGGATCATGAAAAATGTGTGATAGTGGAGCTTTTGTCAGTTGAACCGTTCTTAAATCGGCCGAATTCAAAAGAGGGAGGACAGGCTTGGAAAGATGTAGCTGACCCCCATAGTGCCCTTGCGAGCCCCCATTACAATTTTCTGGCAGGGCAGTTAGAAATAAGTTCACGAAGCTACTCAAAACGTTCAAGGAAAACAATGATATTTACTGCCAATCTTAATGCATGTGCCAAACGAGGGATGTCATTCTTGGGAAAGCGAACTCTGAGCGGCATTCATCGTCCAGAAGGTTATCTAGGACAAACCGATCGTATTTCAAGTATTGATGTACTTTTACTCCGCTTTCATTTCAGGTTGCCAATCAGAATTCTGAGCACCAGATTGGCTATGTTGTAAAACACAGTTGGGTAAATAATTTCGCTGATCCCCTTTTCAGGTTACTTTCTGACGAATTGTACTCTGAGGAGTGTCAGACGGAAAAACTTTTAAGCACAAAATGAATTCGCTATTTCGTACAGTTTTAATATTCTGTACCATCAACAAACTTTTCGAATTTTATAATGTTGTTGGTACAGTGTTCCAGTTTCACAGTAAGCACGTGCCTCTTTTTCTTGTCGTGTAATGGCTTTCTCAGCCATCTGTCTCTTATCAAACAGTACAAAATGCAGCAGTAATGCCGGAAGGAGTCGCTTCACCCATCTTCAATAAAGCATTAGGCTGCTAAAGAGGGTTGTTCACCTTACTTTTGATCTCGTTAAACTATTCATGGCATTGGTTTACTTCTTTCACTGTAGGGTAAAGGCACACAGGTAACGTACTGGCTAACAGATGCCGATGAGACGTATAAGAAGAGGAGATTAGAAAAGGGACAAAGGGAGAAATGTCATAATGCAGGGATTGGAAGTCAGTTCTCAATGTCTCTCCTCCGCACCTCACCTTCATTCAGACATAAATTGTTGCTTGGTGGTAAGAGTGTGAACTCAAATACTAGAGACGTGCCCGCGAATTCTCCATCGATTTTAAAGAACTCGTTTAGAGCAAGAAAAAACAAAGACAATAATCATTGTAGCAACCTGGGTATACCTCCGGAGAAGATGCACTTGTTAGACAGTATTTCTCCGACAACGAGGAGCCCTGGGAATGACGTTTCCAATGGAGATCTTATTGATGTTTAAACTGAAGTAGCCTTGTACATATGTGAGCATATTCCGACTTTCATACCCATATCATATACACGGTGCTACTGAGACCTCCAATGTACAAATATGAGGATGAACAGCAGGATGCAAACCTTTGTCTGCTTGCAGTATATCTAAGGAAATAGTATCAAGTGATTGCTACTAAAGGAATTTCAAAACCACCTACCTCATATCGATCATGGCATTCTATCATCGGAAAGAACAAGCATGTATTTGTTAACCAGGGCCATGTATCTGCTGGCAGACAAGGCTTGCACCAGCCACAAACTGCTGGTACCTTATAAGGGAGTGACAAAACATGTATTATCGAGCCATCATTGAGAATGACTGTGTACCAGAATCATAGTGGCTATGCGTAGCCACATATCACGACAAAGTAAAATTTAATTTTCTTTCAGCTGTATCTTTTTGCGTAGGTTGTTTGCCAATTGTTTCTGCAGATCAACTTGGCAAGCACAGTAATCCCCATGCTACAGATATACTAAAACTAGGGCATATTATTCTGGTCAAGAATGTTGTGTCTCAACAGCAGACGATCTGATTAGTATTTCCATAAGAGACCTCTATATGGATGTGCCGCCAAGCTGCGCCGAGTGCTTGAAAGATTTGAAATTGACTTATGTTGTAAGAATTCTTCGGCTTTCCTGGATATTCCACATTGTTCTAATATGGTTTGGATGGAAAATATGCACTGGGTAGCAGCATTTGAATCTGGAAGTAGAGAGTATTTCTGTCAAATATAGGTTTACGTCACTGTTGTTTTGTAGTAACTACATTGAAAACTACGAAATATTGATGGTTGTAAATGAAGAATTAAGAACTAATAGAATATTAATAACTCCATGCGCTTTGCCTTAAGGTCCAGATAGTGAAAGTCCTGCAGATCCCGCTGTCTCGATGAACAGCAAGTTGGAAAATGGTGACTTTGTAAGGGAAATATCAGATCATGATGCGAAAGGCGGAGGTAGTTATTAGTGATGACTTACTATCTCTGATGATGGCTTACTATCTGCATTTTTATAAATAGGTATATGTATAGGTATAATGGCTAAATGCACATGGTATGCAAGGTTTTATTGAAATCAAATTATGCTCCTTCCACAAGTAGGTTGGTAAGAAGGTGCATAGAGGAGTGACAACCAGTTAGTGGGAACGCGAACGTGTTCTCTGTAATACTCAACATTTCAAATGCAAGCCGTTATACTGTTATGCGTCAGTGATGACTCCCTCAGATACTTAAAATATTTAACTTATCTGTCAAAATATGCCAAATACTTATAATTTACGGAAACTATTTGACTTTGAATATACTACTCATTTCTTTCCTTTTTGTATATTTTCGTTAAATGATATATCCGCCACACTTATCAACATTACGAGATCAAGAGAAAGTGTATCAATACACTTATCGAAACTGAGATACGGGTTTATCGCGCAAGCACGACGACGTCATCAATTTTAAGGTTCTGAGATGCAAAGTGGACAAAATGTCATGCTAAATACCGGAGCTGGCGTGTTCAGTCGTACCCTATACAAGTACAGTGGATGCTGGATGCCTGATTATGCGTAGGAACACCCATTCAGTTTTTGCCATCTTTCAAATATGGCTAAATTTGCCGTTTGGCGTAATAACGCCGCTAGGGAAAGTAAACGGAGAATAATACCTAGCATTTTAGATGGCGGGCGGGGGGAGGGGTAAATATTTGGCCCTGGAACTATCCAAAGCCTCTTACCGTGGGCTTGCGCACTCTTACCTGAAATACATGTTTGTCTATGTTCCATTTGCCTCTCTTTGGCTCGAACATCATTTGTCGTTGCAACTCCGTTATTGTCAACCTCAGTTTCTTCTTTGTTCATAAGTGCATCCTTACTTCATGCCTTGTTTTGTAGCCGCGCGATAAGCTCACTTGGACTCCGACCTCAGCAATGATAGAAGTATGGTCTGCATAACAGTAGTCCTTGATAGGAAAGCCCAGTGCTGACGCCATCATAGAATTTATTTCCGCAGGTCAATCTTGCTTCTAAGTTGTACTCTGACGTAGGTTATGTTTGTTGTTTCATGTATGCAGATAATCGGTGAAGGAAGAGACAATGTAGGGCACAAATTATAGTCACACAACATGAGGGATTTCGTTTGCATTGTCTAGTTTTGGATGCACGTCCGGCCGCTTGTTCATTTTATTGGTAATGCTGGCAATTACCGACGAAGCAAAATACAAAATGGCCTTAGTAAGATTTTAAAAACTTATTCTATGCAGTCTTGAAGCCCTTTCATCTTGAACTTGCAAGCAATATTGGGGCCATTTCGCCCAGCATGGATACCCTGATACCCAAATTTCGTAGTCTAAAAAATTTAACCCTCGTGTCATTCCCGAACCTTTCTATCAGTTATCTGGGCAAGATGTCAGTTGCAAAGTCATTTAAGTCAGATGCTGATGCTAAGCTGGAAACAAGTCATTGCTTGGTCAGAATGGAACCACTTGGGTTGAAATGTTGCATAGTTTGCTAGCAAAATGGTTGCTCGTTGTTACTCGGTAAAAGATAACTTTCAACAACAGAAGGTAGTTGCAGGTCAAGTGAAATCTCATTAACCCGCTGCTACCCCTTGGATCCCAATTCTATAAATATATTTGTATATATTTCCGATCTCGGTGCCTGTGTCTTCACTCTATTCGACTACCATTTTCGTAAAAATGTTGATGTGTATGTTACGTGGCTTTGTGTCCGTGTCTCGTGTAACTCAACAGCATGGACATTTCTTTACCGTTACTGTATTACTGTGAAGAGGTTGCAACGAACCAAATAACCTGCCTTTTTACCCCATCTCTAAAAATTCCAACTACATGTGGCAGCCCCTTGCGCTATCAGTTGGAATATACTAGAGCGACTACAAGCTGTTGTATCTCTCTACAATCAGACCAATCAAGAGTGTGTGTTCGGATCCGTCACATCTTTCGATCAGTCACTTGTTCGAATAAGTTACGTGTTTAATTGCGCAAGTAGTGAGTACTCTATTATTGAGGTCTGTACAGTAATTTATAACAGTATTTCTTTGAATTGTAACATATATAGTGAATATTCTGATGTTATTGAAAAATAATGATTAATAATTGTAATAATCAGAACATGATTGATATGCGTATAGTCAGTATTGTGATGCTTTTGTATTTTACCTTTTTCAGTGATTAGTGAAGAGTGATTTCATTTACACCGTTCAATAAAATAGGTCAAGTTTCAGCCTTTTTCCTTTTAATTGCCTGGTGTCCAAACGACAGCAATTTTTTGAAGCGGGTACAACTTATTCCAATTTCATGATTACACATCTTTGAAAACGAAAGAATCAAAGGCGATTAGGAAAAAACAGCTGTAAACCCATTGTTAAGACGTTTGGTAGGATTCCGCGTGAAGTAATTCCAATGGCCTTGAAAAGACACCAAAGACAAGTTTTGTTATTATTTCAATTCGCGCAAAGAATGATATTTAGGCCGGTTGATATCAGTTAGATAGCAAAAGAGATGATCGAAGCAAGTAATAATGCTATCATTCATTTTAATGCTGTTTGAATGCCGGTTGTATCGAAAGGAGTCTAGGAGACGCGTTGGCCGAATGTCGCAACATATTCCTTCCGTCATTTGTAATAACGCAAACAGAGGCTACTAGATTACTGTAAATTATAAATACAGCTAGAAGGCGTACTAAGAACAACTATGAGTTTTGGAAAGATGATTGGCGCTATATAGTATCTTGATGGTCTTATGATAGAGATTCGTGTGTAAACACCAAAGCCGCGTTTCATTGCACTCTCATCAGTTGTGTTCGAGCAAAGAATAAATTGAATGTGAAAACAAAAATAAAAATAAAATTAAGAATGGAGCACAATCGAAGGTAAAACTACACTAGCAGTGATTGGACAAAATGCAAGTTAAATTTGATAAAGATGCCGTTTGCTAAACATAGGGTAATATTATACGTCCTTTATTTATTAAATAGCCGTTATCGAAAAGCCTACAGACATTTCAACGTTTATCGATGATCAGCTTCAGAAGTCGAAGTTCGGGTAATGTTTTCACAGATGACACGGAAAGAATGAAAAAGGAGTAAACTTCTTCAACAAAGGGGTTTGTCTTGAAATGATATGCGACGTAACCGATCAATGACCGTATGAACTGCTCATACTGCCATGTTCAGTTTGTAAAGATAGACTATCTAAAGACAGCCAGTCGTTTCTAACTTTCAATGACGGATGTTCGTGGTCATACGAAGCTGCTCGCGAGATGGTCGAAAAGTCATTCAAACAAACCACTAGCAACGAGGGAACGTTTCAGAGTTTTTGATGAAGTCCGGGTAACTATTCCTGTAGTCGTCGAAACGCCTTGACTTGTTGGAAAATAGCAGTTTGCCTCTATTTCTGCTCTAGGTATGTGTCAGAAAAATGCCAATCTCCGGTTTTATACTCTTTATGTCATATCGATAAAGATTTAATCGACCAGAAACTATTAAAGTCATGGTCAAAACTTGAAATCTCGGAACAGAAGTCGTAAATCGCTCTTCGACCAGCTGGTAGCAGGGGAAATAAACTAAGTTGTACAATCCGCTCGTTAAGTCTCCGAAACCTTAAATCCACTACTATCATTCTCGGTGAGCTCAGCTTTTCCACAGCTGACTTCTACAGCTTACTGCAAATAGTCATTTAAGCTTCAAATCAAGCTTTGCTAAGGGTGAGGGCGGTGCTTAGTTGAGAGTGACTATTATATGTTTAGTGAAATTAATGGCGGAAAACATTCATTCAAAAGGGTCCAACTGGAAGCCGGACAAAAATACTTGTGCCTTTTTCCTCTTGTCTTAATTATATCAATGTGTAGAGCAAATTTCCAATAAGACCAAGACCTTTGAAGATTTGCTTCGTCACACAAATCTTTTTCCAGTACTTGTGGGGGTGGGATGAAGGGAAGACAATGTGTTTCCCACAGAGCAATAGAGGAAATAATACTTTTGCCACGGGGTGTCAAACTATATCTTGGTGGCCATTTCTGTTTGACCTAATAGTCTGTTATTGCCATACTTTCAATTCCTTCGAAATAGAAACTTCGATGAACTTTGCTAACGGCTTCGGTACGTTTTTCTACCGCTTAATTGATTACATAAGGGAAACTCAGACGCGCTCAGTTAATCACGAAGAATCTGATGGTATCAGCAAAGCTCACCATAATGTAATTTCGAATGTTTACGGACAGTGCATTTTTTGAGAGCGCATCAACTAGAAACTTGATAGCAGCGAAGGAGCGGCGATAAGAATATTTGGTCGGTAAATTATACACAGTAGTGGCTTAGTGGTAGAGTGTCAGATTCACACTCCGAGGATCGTGAGTTCGAACCGACCCTGTGCTTGCCTGCCACGATCCAAGAGGTACTGTGGTCTGTCATCTGCTCTCGTGAAGTGGGAAGCCCTTTTTGTTCCCTGATTCTTACTCAAACGCTCATGCCACTGCTGGCAGACAGCCTCCACATTTCTTTCCCAATAAGTTATCGTTGGTAATATGACTGCTTGTTGACACAGAATCATAAAATTGTAGTAACGGTACGAAAACGCCAATTTGTCAGAAGACAGATTCTATGGACACAGTCATACTAATACAGCACGAAACAGCAAAAAAATTTTAGTACTGAAAAACTTTTTTGTCTGACACTACTTAGAGTAAAAAAATTGTCAAAATTGAAATTGAAAAACAATGAAACTGGCACCAATTAGAGTAAGTAACCAATTAGAACTCTGGTTGCTGGATTGGTGTTATTTTGACAAATCAGTGCCTGTAAAACTGAGTGGTTAACCGAAAAGGTCCAACGAAAAGACGGTTTTCTTGCTTTAGTACGGATGGATTCAATAACGGGAGGGTGAAAAGCAGACCTAGCTTTACCTATGATACGGAACGGGTCATAAGTATACCATTTCGTTCAGTCTTAGTTTCAAGCAGGCAGAGTCACATTGGCAGAGTCACATTGCTTAGCAGTGCTTATCACCTTTGAAAAGGAGATAAACAACTCTTTGCCATTCCTTGACGTTTTTGATGGAAAAGGATGGCACTAACGTCGGGACCAGTGTGTATAGGAAACCTGCATTTTCTGCTCAATAAATTTCTTGGATCTCTTTCTACCCCAAAGCATGCAAAGTAAATCTCATCATTACTTTGGTTCACTGCACACTGATGATCTGTTCAAAAGAAAAACTGAAAGCCAGAAATCGATACGTTAAAGCACATATTTCCGTCTAAAGGCTATCTTGAAGATATTATCGACTTAACCATCAAGGCAAAATTATCTGTGTTTTCCAGCAGCAAACCTTTTGAACCAAAGAAATCTTCCGTGTAGTTAGAACTGTGCTGGCTGGTAACATTTCGCTTCGATTCGAAAACCAGATCTATAAGGCCGCGGAGAAGTGTTTCGGCGCTATTACCCCACGCGTAGTTTTTACCTGTAAGAAAGCGTTTTCAAATAACCAAAGACCGTGTCCCTTCACAAAATTGTAGTATCATTGTGTACTCATGTTTTTGCCAGTGCAAGGTGGGTGATGTCGGACGCATGGCCTTGACGTTGGTTGATAGA
>JAAAKL020013516.1:0-12424 GCA_010016065.2 Carybdea cf. marsupialis auct. non (Linnaeus, 1758)
AAGAAGAGAAGAAGAGAAGAAGAGAAGAAGAGAAGAAGAGAAGAAGAGAAGAAGAGAAGAAGAGAAGAAGAGAAGAAAATGAAGAAGAAGAAAAAGAAGAAGAAAAAGAAGAAGAAGAAGAAGAAGAAGAAGAAAGGATGAAGAAAAAGAAAAAGAAGAAGATGTGTAGAAGAAAAAGATGAAGAAAAAGAAGAAGAAGAAAAAGAAGAAAAGGATGAAGAGGAAAGGATGAAGAAAAAGAAAATGAAGAATTAATGAAGAAGAAAAAAGATGACGAAAGAGAAGAAGAAGAAAAAGAAGATGAAAAAATAAAGAAGACGGAGAAGCAGAAGATGGCCGACCTCAGTTGGAGCTAGCACTTGCAGTCGTTTTGCGTCTGCTACTACAACATGCTTGTTAGCGGTGTGGCCCATATATTCCGTTGCTAAAATGCTGATCACTTCCTCCAACATTTCTTGTGATCATCTCACTCACCACGTAAGTATGGAAAGATGAGTTAACCTTGTCGGCTCTAACCTAAGTGTAGTCGATAAAATTGTAATGAAAGTCCTATACCATTGGATCACCGATGTAAATGCATATATAAGATAAATGCATTATCAATCGTAGCCAAGGCTTTCAACATTACAACAACAGGTCTATTTTGTTACTAAGGATAAACACTTACAACTCAGGGTCACAAGGAAACGGTAACACCATCAAAGTGAGGTCTTGAAAACAAATTTTTAAATCCATGTCATTAAGCATTGAATAGCCGGAACCCAATCATCAGATGTTAAAAATGACGGTCTGTTTATGTCTATTAATCAGTGCAAAAACTCATCTAGACACGCAGAGAGTGACTTCCATCTAGGCTGCTTTTCTTTTACTCACGTGACAAGAGACGACACATTTTTAAATATACATTTAAATAAAACTGTATGTGGTAATACAAAATTCACTTCAAATTTCTTAAAGCTGCTTTAGCAGGTGGCACAATTATACACCTTTCAAATGGAGTGGATGACTGCTAAAAGCTATTCTTTTACTATGCTACCTCATAAAACTTCGGATCAAGACATGAACATGGGCCAGAATACTAAAGACAGGTTTGTGCTAATTTGTAAATCTTTCTTAATTATGATCATCGCTCGAACTTTGTCAGCATCAAACATTGTTAGGGATGACTGCAAGAAATACGGAATATTTTATAGCATCGGGGAAGGCTACAAATTCGAGAGGAAACCGGTCAAGAGCATCAAGGTGGAGGACGAGGACCAGTGTCTTGCAGAATGCCTCATTAATACTCAGTGCAAGGCAATAAATTTTTACTCACTTGAGAACAAAGGTAAAGGAACAGTTCCTATCAATTGTGAGTTGTTGGAGCAAGATTTGCAAGAGTTGCCCAATAGCCTGAAAAAAAGTGACGGTTGGTCTTATCTAGAAACTGGAAAACAGAAAGATTCGGTAAGCAAATGATGTCATTATCAAATATTTTACCTCAGATTAATTTATTAACTGTGGGATCAGTATCTACTACTGAAGTCGAAGAAGATGATTGCATCAGCCAGAATATGCAAGGGTTGAGGCTTCCATAATCTCAACCGATAGAACCAATGTCACTTATAGTAGAGGTTAGCATATATAAGACAGGTCTCGTCATCGACGCACTCTTCATCATCATTATCACCATCTTTATCAACTTCATTATCATTATCATTTCCTTAACATCAAAATTTCTTACTTTTAGATATTTGTTTGATGTTAGATAGATAGTATCCATGCATTTATCTTCTCGAATTCGAAAACTCTGCTACCATGAAAGAACTTTTATGTAAATTTAGAATCACTCGCCGGCTTTGAAAGACAAAGTTTTTTCACGAGTTGAGACACTTTACAAGCTGTGTTGCTTAAGCTCAACAACACATAACTGGCAGCGAAATGTTGACATCAAATTCGCGTTCTTGTTATTTTAGTAATCGTTGATTTGTAAATTTATGACTTTACATTGATAAAACTATGATGCATAGAGAGCATTTCTTGGTCAGGAAGAAAACATATGAGCAGCATAGTATAAATTACGATTTGCATCGTTTTACGAGTGACAGTTTTACGAATGCATCAAACGATTATGTTTTGGTTGAGAATATATGTCTAATGACTACATACTGTCTGTTTGAGCATAAATTTCACAATAAAAATTAAAGCGGAAAGGGAAAAACTAGGATGTTGGGTGCTACATGTATATGTACATGTATAGATATATAGCAGCTGAGAAAAGTAACTTAGTGAATAAACTTTCTGAAGTAGTCTTAAATCCTGATATAAGAATTCTTTCGCTACTAATAAAAACAAGCACAAATAACACGACTTCTATTAGATGAGATGTTTATCAAATTTAAGAGCGGCACAGGATACCCCTTCTGCGAAGTATATATATACTCAAAAAGGCAGCATTCTATATATATACATATAATAATACAGATAAATATAATCAAAACAATAACAGTTAAACAACCATAGCTAAAACAATATTAAGAAAATAAAAAGCTTGATTTGTTTTCACTAGCTTTCGGAATCATCAGTCCTTCTTCAGACCACCCAGCATTATGCAGGTAGATATAAAGTTGATGGTAAACTATCTACTGACATTTGCTATCTACCTCTCTGTCTCTATATATACGAATAAAGATAAATAGCAATATTAATGTACATGCATCTAATTTATCAGCGCCTGCCTCTGATATTGTGTCTACAATGCTCGATACAAGAAAGTAGAGCAAGATAGAGACAAATAGTGATAGACCGTGGTAAGATTACAGTAATTTTACTTTTACATTTTACCACGGCATTTTAGAAATAGTTTAACTTATATACACGCCTGTGTTTGTTTCTTAACGTGCATCTCTGACCCTTTCGATGTGAACGAACTCTGAGCATGGACTTGTAATCGATGCTCAAGTAAGTACTTTGAGACAGACCGAGCAGGTTCCGTCTTATGCATGCATTGTTCAGCTGAGGGTCTTTCGACTGCTGGCACAACATAGAATATTATGCTTCTTTGTTTTGGTCAATTAAGAAGATGCTAAGCTGAAATGTTAGCACAAAAAATGATCACAGTGGTCCTAATGAGTTTACCAAAATACTTTGATCTCCATTTCGATAGCGTCAGCATCCTTTTTTCTAAGTACTAATTATGATGCCAGGTTCTTTTAAAAATGTATTTGAAATTGTTATATGAAGGTACAAGAGGTGATGGTTTCATTGTAAATTGTTTTCAAAACAAACTCGATTTGCTTCAAAACTTTAAAAATTATACTCTTGGAAAGTGTCCAGTCTATCCTAAATCTGTTTTTATTGTTTCCATGTCACTAACATTCTTCCCTTGAATCTGCTTTAACACTTTCAGGTCACTTGGTACAATGTATGTTAAGCAGGCATATCGTATATATGTTGTCGAAGGATAGAAGATACAGATATCTCTATGTAAATCTATACATATGTTCACATGATACGAAGGCATGCGGAGGGAAAGTATGACGTCACGATTTTGAGAATGTTTGAATTATGGCTAAAACCTCAATTTTTATGTTGCCCTATCCGCAAAAATGTCAATGGCCAAAATTGGGAGTGTTGCCCTTTCCCAACACCGAGATATCAGTTTTTAAAGTTTTAAATCTCTCTAACAAAACCTTATAATTTGATGCTGGATCCTAACGTAAGGAACCAAGGAATATTTATAAGGTTTTGACCAGCGATTTTTAAATTCAAACGCATTTAGTTTAAACACTACACACACTACACGTATATACACAGCCTATTCTAGGGTTACATTTAGATACGTGGAATCAAATTGTACTATATCCAAAACTTTTGATTTGTGACGTCATCACTTTCCCTCCGCATTTCGAAGTACCTGGTTTATTTTAAGGTAGAGATTCTTCACACATACATGGGAGCCACGCATGGGGGTACCTGGGGGCCCTGTTTATAGTGTTAGCACATATTCGAATCCGGATTGTACTTCACCAGATCTTTTACTTTATAACATGCTGCAACGGTGGGAAATGATTTGCGAGGAACTGTACCCAAGTATGTCTCCTTCTTGAAATATTTCTCGCTGCATAATGCGGAGGGAAAATGATGACTTCACAAATCAAAAGTTTTAGAAATAGTACACTCTGACTCCAGATATCGAAAGGCAAGTTTGGAATAGGCTGTTTTCCGAAATAGCAGACCTGTAGTGTATAAAGTGTTTAAACTAAAGGCGTTAGAATATCAAAAATGTCTGGTCAAAACTCTGTTAATATTCCTTGGTTCCTTAAGTTAGGAACCAGCATTAAACAATAAGGTTTTGTTAGAGAGATTCAAAACTTTGAAACCTGATATCTCCGTGCACGTGTTGGGAAAGGTAATCACTCTCAATTTTGGCCATTGACGTTATCACTAATAGGGTAACATGGAAATTGGGGGTTTTTCCCTTAACTCAAAAGTTTTCAAAATCGTGACGTCACACTTTCCCATCGCATCTAGTATGATAAGCATCTAACTAAACACATAAGGATAATAAGTCAGCGAGACAAGAAGAAAGCTCTCTAGAAATACGAAAGTAGAACTTTCTCCTATTTTTGCACATTTCATAATAAATAAAATATGTTTCACATATGATTCATGTTTCTATTACCAGCGGATAAATTGTTATTGTCAGTGGATTACTCGATTGAAAGAATGAATTATTTGCTTCCAACATCTGTCAGTATATTTCCCTCCCATACTTCATAAAATTAAAAAAAAAATTAGCTACTCGTAATATCACATTTAAAGTTCGTATGTAACTTTTGATCTAAAATGGGAAAAGCAAGCCAGAAATATTTGAAGGGGTTATTCATCAAGTCTAAATATTTGAAGGAGGGTCCAAATATTTGAATAGAATCGAATACGCTTTCGATTTCTCGCACTGAATATTAGGTTACAGCTGAATAAACTGGGCTTGGCATTATGAATATCGATTAATCGTTTGGTATTCATGATTAACAAATACCGTCATTGACGACATTCAACATGATAATAGTGAGCGCTAGTCGAAAATATGCCAGTTAATTGCTCGCTGTAAAATGACATTTAGATTAAAGGTTTGCTTGTTGGCAAACACATAATCCGTACGAAAGAGAAATTGAAACGGATCCCGAAGCATTGAAGGTCAGTTACTTTGTATAGCGTAGGGGAACTTGGAGACTAGACTTAAACTCTCGTTTCACAATGCTCACTAACAGTTGACTGCATATATCACTGTGATAGGAAAAAGAAATTACTGGCCTCTATTTCAGTGTATGAGAATTTACTAATCCTAATTTGCCTTATAACTGTCCTTTCTACTTTCATTTACTGATTCAGATGACTTAAAAGTGCTAGGGGAGGGCCACAGTTCCAGTAACGTGACCACGTGGGAACTGAGTTACATATCTCACCACTTTTCCGAAAAGTCAAGCTCGTAACTTGACCAAATCTGACATCAACCTTGAGATTTGCCGTAATGATACATCTACTTTATCTAAATTTTCCATGATGACTTAACTTATTATTATTGAAAGGGAGAACTTGTTTAGAATTCTGGTTACATTTTAATCTCAGCAATTACCTCTTCTGCCATTTCATATATTATTTCAGTCACCTATTAGCTACAAAACCGTAAGTTTATATTTATAATGTTGGGGCGATGACGTCACAAGTTGACATGGACCTAAACAAATCCAACAATGCATTGCTACAATGCCGTTGATTTACCGAAATGGTTAATGTGTCAGCTTCAAAAGATGATAGACATACAACAGAGTGTAATTTATATAATTTATGCAAAATGGATTATTCTTGAGTGCTTTGTTCGCAGACAGTTTGTTTCGTTTTGGGATGACTCTTCTTAGGGGGTATCTCTGAGGTCGTTGCTAGCAAATATTCGAATATCATTCTATAAAAATACGCTTCTATAAATCTGAGTAGAATGAACATTTTAAATAAGTTGCTTGTGAAGTATCGTGAATATTTGAAGTCGCGGCATTGCAAGACTCTCTTCGCCTAGTTGGATCAGCTAACCTCATTAACTTGGATCTGTTAATAAACTTACTACTTACTTACTGGATCGATCTCAGTCAGATTGTCTTGACACGATCTTTCCAGAGGATTCTGTCATCAATTGCTGCAGCAAGGCCTTCTATAGGTATGTTGGTGTCTTTGACAAGTTGATCTATGAATGTTCGTGATGGTCTTCCTGTAGCCCGCTTTCCATGGAGGGGCTCCCAAAGAAAAAATGTTGCTTCTCCAGCAGTGTCCGCTGAACGTCGTCCTCTGCTCTTTGACGACATCACATGCTTTTGGAAGTCCTGCATACAGCTGGGCGTTTGTCACACGCTTCTTCCGTGAAACATTTTTTACAACTTTCAGCACCCTTGTGCAAGTTCCATTCCATCTGGCCTCCAAAACCTTAGTAACCAGCCTAAATAAACCGCATAATAAATCACCCAAACTGAAACTGAATAAAAATCCTCACATGACGTTCCTCAACTCACGATTTTTTCATTTATTACTTTCAGCTTGGACACTATTGCAATTCTAATGATGAATTGTGCCCGAAAGGATGCCGATGCTTTGATTCATGCGAAGTGAAGAATTACACCTGCGACTGTTCAACGGGTAAGTAAATATCTTGTTGTGATGTGCAATAACATTTGAGTATTACTGAAATACCCAACGTGTTAGGTATGTAGTGTCATTATTGCCTTGACGACGTCCGTGACACTCATTCATGGAGAGGATTTAAAATGTCAAAATGTTAAAAATAGAAAAATAAAAAGTATGTTCCCATGGTGACGCTTTATTACATAACTAGCATTTTTTAAATATCATAACATTTCAAGTAGCATCTCCTCAATGATACTTTGCAACTAAAATCATAAATTCTTGTATATTGCTTTTAAATATCATAACATGTTAGATCCTTCTCTCTCCATGATACTTTGCCATCATAAATGGGGAAAGAACGAAGGCCCGAATGGCAGTCCTAATAGGCCCACAGTTGCGGACTGGTAGCTAATGAGGCCACTGGAGAAATATAGTATTTGTTACAACTGAATGACTTTGAAGAGTATTTCTTTTTACATAACATATTCTTTGTAAAGCATTTACCTTTCATCTTAGAAATATATTTACGAAATTTTTGAAGAGATGAATGAATAACAGAAAATATCTACCCACAGGTACTTAAACCCGGGACTAACGCACTAATGGCCCGTACACTACGATCTGACCCGGTGCAGAAAACGTTTCACAAGGATAAGATTATTAGTTTCATATATCTTCGATTTCAATATTAACCATAAAAGAAGAGTCATTGCAAGTCTTTAACAAGAAAAAAACTTCTCTTCCAAATTCTAAGCAACAGCATGGGCCTTACCTGAAAAATTCTACTTCTTGTGTTTAACAATTTCATGTTTTGGGAGCCAGCTATACTTTCTTATTTCCCTTACAAATCTGTTTAAAGAGGTGCGTAGTGATTCTCTGCTTTCATTAGGATTCTGAGTACATTCTTGCAACAATAACAGATAGGAAAATCCTCTCGTAGAGATGAAAATACAATATTTGATGGAAACTTGCTATAAGAGAAGATTAAAACCAATGCTTTTCACGATGGCTTCTGGTGAATCTTGACGGTTGACTAATTACAGTTTACACCGACGAGGACGAGCAAACCAAATATACATTATGTACTTAGTGTAAATTGATGTGGTTTGAAGAAATGCAAGAGAGAAGTGAACATGCCACCACCAAGGATTCGAACCCGGAACCGATAGCGACATTTTGCTCTGGCAACTGAGTTATGACCACCCAGTGATAAAATAGTTACATTTTAATTAGTCGCTAAATTAGCTCCCAATCAACCACAAATGGACATCAACATCAATCTTTATGCAAATTAGAGGGTAATTTATCTGCGCCATGTGACTTGACCATATAAGGACTCCCATCCTGCCCATCAATTTGTTTAAACCCAATTTTAAGTTATACGGTGTCATCAAAAAGAGAGGATTTGAAAATGTCAAATTCGAAGAGATGCTAATGAAAACTAAGAATGTCATCACCGCCTTCCACAGCTCAGATAGAAAAGTAGCATGTCGTGGCTGCGTGGACCCCTGGTTAGAATCCCGATTATAGCTTTTCCTTTCTTTAGTATCTCTAAAAACGTAATATTCTGAAACATCTGCCATTCTGCCCATCAATTTGTTTAAACCCAATTTTAAGTTATACGGTGTCATCAAAAAGAGAGGATTTGAACATGTCAAATTCGAAGAGATGCTAAGGAAAACTAAGAATGTCATCACCCCCTTCCACAACTCAGATAGAAGAGTAGCATGTCGTGGCTGCGTGAACCCCTGGTTAGAATCCCGATTGTGGCTTTTCCTTTCTTTAGTATCTCTAAAAACGTAACACTTTAAAGGCCTATCTTTTCGATGATATGTATTGATCTGTTATGCTTAAATCCATATCAACATCTCTATCTTTTGTTTGTGGCTTATCAGCAGTTTCTCTTTTGTAATACATTTCTCCTATATTTTAGCCTTACGAAACAACACGAAAGAAGCGACAATTGCTAGTTTTCCATCCAATGCAACAGATAACTTATTTCTCAGTTGGTCTACATTCGGGAAAAGTAAGTAACTCAAAATTATGGACATTGATGATTAAGTTCAACCTAGTCATCAGTCAATCAAGTCTAAGAGTTTTATCTCATTAGATGGATAGTAATAAAAACTATAATAAACAATAAAAATAATAAAAATACAATAAATCCTGGGAAGAAGGCAAAACATGCAATCTATACGCACGTAGTATATAATAATATAGATGAAAGAATACAGAAAAAACGATCAAATGCCTCAAGAAATATTTCTAGTACACCCTGAATCGAAAAACCCTTGTCCTACATTTACAATATTATTTGTAGATGCTGTTTATTTTGAATTCACTCCTCACTAAAACAAAATCAAATACTCCGTAACAAACAGATCATAATTTGAAAAGTTTCTTGATCGTACAGAATAATAAAATCGCATGAAATAGCGAATTTATTTTGTATATAAAAGCCTATTCGTCTGACACTCCTCAGAGTACAATATCGTCAGAAAATTACGTGAAAAAGGAATCAACGAAATTATGTACCAAGCTGTGTTTTACAAAATAGCCAGTCAGTATTCTGACTGCCAGATTGGTGTTGTTTTGATCAATGAGTGTCCGTGAAGCTGAATGGTTAACCCGGAAAAGGCCAATGAGAAGACAAATTCCTTTTATCTACAAAGGAGCGGTTTTCTTGCTTTGATGTGAAAGGATTCTAAACCGGCCAAGTGAAAAGCTGATCAAGCTTTACCAATTACGCGGAAGCGATCATCCGTACACATTTTGGGAGAGTCTGAACAGATCTTAATGGACATTCTTTAACTTGAAAGCAATAACAATCGATAGCGATTTAAGAATTAGTGCTGCATTGCAAAAAGACAGATAGATATCACTTTGAATATCAGAACGTCTGCTACCTCATTAAGTAATGCATCTTTATCAAATACAATCAGATAAAGCAATAATAGAATGTTTTTATTCCTAATACACAATGCTTTTATATATTCTCTATTTTCCTATCTACTATTATTAAGTCAATATCATATCTGCTGCCTCCAATAGATCACATTGTTTGAGTACAGCAATACATATAGTAAGATGAGTTTTCGATGTCTAAACAACCTTCTGTCCCATACAGAGATCTTCAGCTCAAATAAACATTGGGAGGCAACTTCCTGTTCTCATCACTGAGGTTCAGTTGCATCTATACTCCTTTATCAGCAGCAATATTTTGTACGTCTTTTATGCTTGTTTTGAATTGACTTATTTCGGAAAGATAAACACTGATAGATTGAGTCTAAACTTAAGAATCCATTACAGCTTTTTCAACTATTCCTCTTTATATCTTAATTCCTATTGTCAAAGTACTATCAGATGGCGTCATGCACGATTTTTCCTGGTTCAAATGAGCATGATCGTCTGCAATCTTCTAACAAACTTTTAGTTGCTCCCAAGACTTTCTCCGTTCCTTGCTGCATTTTAGCTGTTATATTGCTAGTAAAATTGACGTCCGAGTATCAGTTGCTAGCACCTTTGCATTGTAAATTGCATAATTAAACATAGAGCTCTTATAGGATAGGTAATGTATTTTCAAATTAAAAAACTCATATCGTATTTCTAATGATCAAGATCACACCAAGAACATTTTAATTGAGGCTTCATATCTTTCTGAAGACATTTTTAAAGTACACTAATTACCATATTCGATTTTCTAGGAGATTTGAAGAAATTCACATGTTGTCTATGGTTCAAGCCAAACTCCAAGATACTTTCGCCTCTCACTGAGCAGAGCGTCTTCGGCTATCGCCCTCCTGTCAAAGTCTTCACGGATAAAACAGCTTTTCCTCCGAACAAATGCGAGTTCTTTAGTTTTAAGATCTCAAAGTTTGGCATTACATTCACAATTTTCGAGCAACCAATCAAAGCTCACTTACAATCTAAATCCACATGGGAGCATGTCTGCCTGACTAAAGATATGAACAGTGATTTTCTTATCTACATAGATGGGCACAAGATGGCGAAAACTGGCGTGATAGCACCCCGACCTCTACCCGATATAGGAGACATTCTTATTGGTAACTCATACACTACTGGAAAATCATCAGACTGCGGAGAATACCTGCCAGAAAATGCTTATGGAGGTAGCATTACCGAGCTGCATTTATGGGGGCGTCATTTGTCAGAAACCGAAATAAAGGATATTCGATTCTTTGGTAAACAGCCCATTGGATTGATATCAAGCTGGAAAGAAATTCTTAAAGGTGGCTCATTCTATCAAGGAGCATTCTCTACTTCCATAAGAATGGGAGAACTCATAAAAGACGGTAACCACTGAATGTGTTGTTTATGGCGCGAAGCAGTTGTGGTTACAACTTGTAAGTGCAGAGTCCTGAAATTGAAAGTAAACCACTGTGGGTAGCACGAAGGACATTCATGTGAATTGGAAGAATCTGCGGGGTCAAAGGGAATAAGAATGAAAAGGCAAAGAGCAGTGAACTTATAAAAATAAATAGATATATACATTGTAAAATGGTACTCTTCTACAGAGTATCAGATTTATCAGGGTTTCACACTGAAGACTTGCGCCTTGCCAGCTAAGCTAAGGCAACTTCGATTTAAAAGTACTTTTTTGCTGTGGTCTCCATATTGCCTCACGATGCTCTGATAGTGAACATTAACATCCAACCCTTCTCTCCCATCCCTACAAATGTAACAATATGACTACAATTTGAAATTTACCGAAACATAAGCTTTAATATCAATACATCGACGCTATCCTTCCATAGGATTTAAGTCAAGGTACAATATTTACGTTCGTTCGAAAACGATGTTTATCTAGAAGGAGACACTAGGAAATACAGCTCTACAGCAAACGTATGGAGCTCAGATACAACAGACAAGCCTACTACAGCTTGTCAAGCCTCTTATGCGGAGGGAAAGTGATGACGTCACAAATCAAAAGTTTTAGAAATAGTACACTCTGACTCCAGAAATCGAAAGGCAAGCTTTAAATAGGCTGTTTCCGAAAGTAGCAGACCTGTGGTGTATATAGTGTTTAAACTAAAGGCGTTAGAATATCAAAAACCTCTGGTCAAAACTCTGTTAATATTCCTTGGTTCCTTAAGTTAGGAACCAGCATCAAATAATAAGGTTTTGTTAGAGAGATTTAAAACTTTGAAACCTGATATCTCCGTGTTGGGAAAGGGCACCACTCTCAATTTTGGCCATTGACGTTATCACTAACAGGGTAACATGAAAATTTAGATTTTTCCCCGTAATTCAAAAATTTTCAAAATCGTGACGTCACTCTTACCCAACGCATTAAGTAGATTTACAGGCCCCTATGGTAATGTTTTACAATATACAAGTTTCATGTTTTTCTTGAAAGAATAAAAAAGCCAATTTCTTCCTGTTAATATGGCGCAAACATCTGATTTTCCTCAGAAGAAAACGTCTAAAGTAAACTATGGTTACGTTAAAATTTTCGGTTCTAAATGTTTCCAAAGAAGTCTTATTGTAAAATAAGTATGTAAATATGGCACTATAGAAGATGAGGGTGATGATGATGATGATGATGATGATGATGATGATGATAATAATGATGATGATGAGGAGGAGGAGGATGATGATGATGATGACGATGATGATGATGATGACGATGATGATGATGACGATGATGATGATGATGATGATGACGATGACGACGACGATGATGATGATGATGATGAGGAGGAGGAGGAGGATGATGATGATGATGATGATGAGAATGATGAGGATGATG
>JAAAKL020013518.1:0-12422 GCA_010016065.2 Carybdea cf. marsupialis auct. non (Linnaeus, 1758)
CAAAGGGTAAAGAATAGTTAGAAATAAACGATAAAGTTAAGGGGATAAACATGTTAATAGCTCCCAGTGGAGCGATAAGACCAACAACAGAAATGAGAAACACATCTACATTACCGGGAAACAACAAAAGACGCAAACGCTAACTTATTTAAATCTAAAAAACAATTAGAAAAAGATGCATAACTTTAACACTCAAGATAAGTCAGTGTTTCATTCCTGTTGATATTTTTGTTGGGTTACCTTCACAGGGCCGTGGCTAGAAGTTTTCCGGGGGCCAAGAGAGGGGAAGTTGACTTGCTGGATACACTGTGCTATCTCTTAGAGGCATGAAAAGTTTGTTGCGAAGTGTAAAATCGTTGTTGATCACTTGTCTATGTGGTTTATGCGGATTTATGACAATTAACTTACTTTTAATGAAGGAAACTGAGGGTTACTTTCAAGGACGAAGAACGTTTTTGTGGCTGAGACTGGAAGCCCTGCTTTATAGGCTTCAAGCGTACGTTAACTTTGATCAGCCTTTACGTTGTCCTTAATGTAGCAATTATTAAGACGCTGTGTATGTTTATGTGTATAAGGATGTTTATAATGTTTATAAACAAGTATGTTTATAAACAAGTATGTTTATAATGTTTATAAACAAGTATGTTTACAATGTTTATTAACAAGTATGTTTATAATGTTTATAAACAAGTATGTTTATGTGCACATTTAAAATTGATAGTGCAGTTGACTCAAAATTATGAGCAAGCAGCTTAGGTGGATATCTGCATTGGTAGTTTATGTTAGTTTTCTCACAAGATGATGTTATGTGTTACCACTTATTCTTAGTTTATGTTAATATCACTCATATTTTGCCTGCTATCTCTTACATGTTTAAACGTACGCAAGATACATGAAAAGTATTCGATTTAAAAATAGTTGTCAACGGTCGACTAGTCTTGCCTTATTGCGCATGTCAATAGCATGGACATGGAAAATCGTTACGTGGTTACATCATTTTGATAAATGAATAACTGTCGAAAGTTAAAAAGAAAAGAACGTAGCACCGCCAAAAATGTGATTAGCCTTTTACAATTACCAATATCGAATTATCTCGAAAAAGCAACACCACTTGTCTCATATCCTTGCACATCGTTGCGCTTTTTCGGGATCGGATACTTCGCGTTGCCTCTGGACTGAAAATTTAAGTCCCCTTTTTTCATTTTTCCGTTCCAATGCAAATGATTTTCAACAAAGCTGTGTAGACTCCGTCGTTAATTCACGTAGTATTTTAAACTATATGCGTTTTTATGTTTGGCAATAACCTCATATTTAACAATTAATAGTGGCCCATTTTTCCTGCACTAAGGCGCTTCTCAAGGTGTTGCTTGTGTTGCCCTCGGAAAGGGTTGGAGTATAAATGTTGGATAATGAAATTGATGGATTGGTGAATCATCTTGCATGCCCGATTTTGCAGCAAATCCCTTTTAAGCCGGTTCCATGGGTCGAACATTTCATGTTCTGCCCTAAATGAATTTTGCCTCGTTGTCGGAGGAGAGCCCTTTTAAAAGAGAGTTTAGTCGCCGTTATATTCGATTTTCGGAAAAGTGCCCCCTCCCCCCAGTTTGAATCAGCTGGCCACGTCCCTGACGGATGTTATTATGTCTGAAACGCTTTTAAATTTTATTTAACAATTTACTGCTACTCTCTTAACAGATCACACTTGGTTAGTTTGCTATTTCGGATGATCGATCATCTTGCCTGTTGTGGCGAGTTTAGGTCGGTCTTAGAATTCTATATCAAGCGGTTTGCACTGTATACGTAAAAGCTGTTATAAACTTCTAGCGCACTCCGCGAAAAACATGAAAGTTTATACTATTTTTCTAAACATTTTTCGTATAAAGTATGAGTATGGTTCATATAACGTACAGCTACAGTGAGGTGACTTCTTCTAACTGCGATATTCAACCAAAAAAAACCCACACTTGTTCTTGTCGCTACTTTTGGCACGAATACTGATAACTTGTAGTGGAAGTACAACGTAAGTTGTTTAAATACCCTTCCGCATGATAATAGGCAATCTAATCCTGAATTAAGGAACAGTTTCTTGTGTACTTCAAATACACAAAAAGTTTTGTATAAACATAATTTTTTTGGAGGGCCAAGTCCCTTTAAGTTTATATGTCAAGTGCATACTTCGTCTTTTGATTTGGAAACGGACTGATTCACGTAAAGCAAAAGCAACGTAAATCGAACCCTCTTAAAAATATGCTGATGTTTACAATAAATGTAGCATCTGATGTCTAAAAGTATCTCAACTGTTTTGTTGTGCATGAATTCGCAGTATGCTGATCACAACTTAAGTAAGCAATCCAAAGATAGAAAACGTCAGGCCCTGGGAGACCACCTGTTATCACAGTTTCTATTAACATATCAAGGTATTATGTCCGAAAATACCTGTTTTAACAAGCACCACACGGTAGCGATCACAGTATACCTCGGCCATGTTACATGTCTTTGATACCTGACCTGCTTCGCTAAGAAGGATCTCCACTGCTGTCTGTTATTATTATTTGACCTCTCGGGGAAACCATAGGCTCAAGAACAATATCTTATTGAACAAACTATCGTAACTAAAACTTGGACCCCGTTTATACGGGAACGGATCCGTTCCCAAATTGGTAAAGATACGGCTTGCGTTTACACGGGTACTCTTGGTTTCGTTCCTGTTTGGGAACGGAACCGTATCCATTTGGATACGCTTTTCTAGCGAGACCGAGTGGATCCGTTCTTGTTGGCAGCTCGTGTAGACACAAAAAGAACGGAGCCGGCACCGAAACCATGTCGTGTAAACGCACTACATTAAAAGGTAATCGTATCCATTTAGGAACGGAACTGTTAGGATCCGTTCCTATTTCTCTCGTGTAAACGGAGTCTAAAAAGACGATGAAGCAGTCGGTTCTGCCATTGGATAGCATGGTATTGACATTCTTGAGTGAGGTATTTATTCCGCATTATAGTCAGGAGTAGAATTCTTTTTCCTTTGGTTACTGTGTAATACACTAAGATCAGAACAAGGAAGCGAGTGCTTTAACTTGAGTCTGTTTGTCTTATTTACTGGGGATTTGAACCATCGATCTGAATAAATAACTTAATAAATTGCTGAGTAAGTTTATTCAGATCTATGTTTGAACAATAGCTTCTGGTAAGCTCCTATTTGTTCACTATCAAGGAATTTGGCAGAATCGACGATTAATGGCTTCTGTTCAAGAAACTCGCTGTTTACTTGCTAACAGAGAGAGTGAACAATGCGCATGTCGTAATGCCTCTGTTTATTACTAAGCAGCAGGAGTTTAGCAGAAGTTGAACAACTATGAGCTTTAGCTAACATCGGTGAATTTTCACGCGTTCTAAATGTACTGCGATTAAGTATGGATACCGACCAACAAAGACTGTGCAGAGCAAGATTATAACCGATTCTAAGAGAAATGGGCTTGGTTTTTTTTCAATTAGTCTGTTTCCGACGGAGGATTTTCTTGAAGTTATTAAAGGGAATTTGGTGCCAAGGAATGGCAAACGATCAAAATTTCTTGCCCAGTTTGCCGTAGATTCTTTGCAGAGAAGTGTTTGTATAGACAGTAGAATATTTACATGGAGTAAGCCAAAAGACAGCGGCGAGATGCTCGCTTTAATGTCCACTGGTTTGTCTGAGATGAATGCATATCTTTGAATTTTTTTAAAAAAACTGCCCTAAAAAACCAAAGGAAGTTTGCAGTGGTAGTTGCTACTATTGGCAAGGCCGATAAATTTCTGATATATCACGTTTTCATCGAGATATATGGGGGTATTACGTCGGCGCCCTTGTTTGGCTATGTCTGTGTATTGTAAAGAGACATTCCCACATTTCCAAGAAAGTATATCTGAAATCCTCAAACTTAAATTCCCTCACTCGATCAGTTTATGGTTGACTTGTTATTTTATCTTGTTTACTATTGTGATGATGCGGTTTAACTTTATGCACTCATCCAAAAGATCTTTATAACTTATCTTTCCACTAAACCACAGAGACTCATCTGTATTGTTATGATTAAAAGTAACATCACCAGTTACTGTAATGTTGCCACTGGCAAAGAAATCGTACTTCTTGAACGGAAACCCTTCCGCATAGTACCCTATTTGGAAACGTATTGGATTGGGAAAAGGAGACTCGTTAGATTCTTTATTTGAGCCTTAGCCCTCCCCCCTCAATCACCCACAGCCACCAGCCGCCACTGACCGTAATTGTTATGTAATGATGTGATATTATATACACTTATTTGTTTGTAAGTTGAAAAATGATATACGATGAAATCTTTTAGATACAAAAGGCCATTGTTGATGTTCTACTTCCAAAACAGCCCGTCTGAATTATTTTTATGCTTTAAAATTCTTAGTCGTTCTCTAATTTGAAACTAATAAAGGATGAGTTATAGGGACCTGGTGTCAATGTGAACTGCTGGCCAAAAGATGTTATGATTGTTTGCTTCTCGAATTATCACTGAAAGACTGTTTCAGGTACTTTCGTTTGGCAGGGCAACGCGGCCGTGATGACACGATTTTTTACGTCAGACGAGTTCGGACGCGCCCCTTAACTTAAAGTGGACTCAATAGTTTCACGTTTGTTTTAGAAGGACTTTATCTCATAAAAAGAGGGAACAACGCCCTCTCCGGTCAACGCAAGGAAGATCCGTGTTTGCACCATGACCATCATCCATTTGTTAGTTCCTCACTCCGCTCTTTTTATGCACGGTAAACGCTTTTATGAAAATAATAGCTATAAATTAGTTTTAATTATTTAAACGTATAACGCAGGGGTTTCTGAAACAGACAGGAGTAACAGTATCCTTGAAGAGTTGAAAACATCGCACAAAGTTTTCCGAATACATAAGAAGTTCATTTTCTCAGCTCACCTTCGATGCTGGAAGGTTCAGTTGATTGTTAGATACGGCTATCCACACATTTCAATCGAACCGCAATGTACATCTGCTTTAGTAACTTCATCTTCCCAACTAATTGCGTCTTTTGCGCTGATCTGTTACAGCATTAATGACCCATAATGATTACACAGCTGATCTTGTTTACTTGAGTGTTGTACTTATTTGACAGTTGTAATGGGACAGTGAAACGATTTTTTGTTGCATTTAACAAATACCTGCACACAACAACAAAGATCGGCGACATTAGACATAACTTAGAAACTCATCATGTAATTGAAATCAAACATATTATAAATTATTCACAACTGGTCGAATTAGCCTGTTGTACTGATTTATGGTCAGGAGCTGTCAAACTTTTTAGTTTGACTGATCACTTGACAACCATGGCTGCGCGAAGACAGAAATTTAACAAGACTAGTGAAGGCCACGCTAAAACAGAAAAAGAAGATGTCCTTTCACGTTCTTGGTACGTAATCTTGTATCGTTACTGTCATGGCAACTCATACATCATACGAAGCTTGCAATTGTTTATACGATATTCGTAGTCAATTTGGTAACCAGTTTTAAGCTTAAAATTTTTGAGAGAGATACAACATCTCGACGCAGTTAAATATTGTATTGCAACCACGAATGTCACTTAGAATTATCTCTCTTCTTGCTTTAAATGTTTACATGTATATAACAGTTTGGAATTGCTGCTGTGAGAAATCGTATTTTAAGTCCTTTTTGTCGTAGCATCATATATCATTAGTCGTCAAACAAGTAATTTAGTTTTGCCCGATCTTAGATTCTTTCCATTTAGCAGTGGCTTTCGTTACCCTAATACCTCAGTACTCAAGTTTTTTTACATCAGCTGACTCTTTTACTAAAGTTGACTTGAAATGTAAATTTTTGCAAACTATACACCTATATCCTATCTTTATACCATCATCCATTTGTGGTACAGCAGTGAAACATGTACGCTATTAGGTTTCTACCCGATCGATTTTGTTTCCGTTATGCCATAGAATCTTGCATCTGTTGATAGACTGTAATTGCAAATGTTGGAGTACTCTCGATGTTCTTGCCGTACTAGGTTGTCCTTATCCGTCACCAATCTGGTCATTAATCTCACATAAAAAACACCTTGGAAGAGTACAACATTGATGTAGTGCATTAGTAACCGTTAGCATTTAGCACATTCTTGAACTATTCCCTGCCCCTAACCCCCTCCACTTCTGTTAGCCGTTTATTCCTTACTCCTTCTCCTTACCTTAACTGAACAATTTAACTAGAAAAGTTTTAACTGTCTTGTTATGAAGTTCAGGTACCTTATGAGCTCCTTGAATCGGAAATTGTAATGTTATCAATATGCCCTCTTCGATGTGTGGTTTCCATGGCGAACGTATTTGATAATGATTTGCTACACCACCCTTTCTATTGCTACCCTCGGTATCTTTCTCGTGCCCTTCAGCTACCTATATGCTAGTTCATGCGTAGTGGATGACCCTTCCACATTCTTGATGTCTATGCGTTCTGTGACTTTCAACCCCCTAATAATGGTGCCCCGCCAACTTCATCTACTCCTACGCTATTCAGGAATTTTAAGATTCTCTCTCTGTTGTATCAGCGTCTTATTTTCATCACATACTCAAACATTTCACTTAAGTTTGCAGAATGCTGGACATGAAAAGGTACCCTAATGCGCATGTGCTGGCACAAAGAAACCCAAACACTAGTAAGTACTGCGTACTTTCGAGGCCTAAGCTGCTGTATACAGAATCTGTTGTGTAAAGCAGTTGAGGCAGGTGATAAGGCCAGACGAAATATTTGTTTGAAACTGAAAGGAGCCTTGTTGTTTTGTTCAATATGTTGGTAATGTGGTGGAAACCCCTGTATTCTACTTAACTTCGTTTATAGACATTAAAACCGGCCACAGACACTTTCTCCCATTGCAATATTTTCTATACACATTCTTCTCAAGCCAAGATAGCAATGTGTATCGTCATACTTAATGTTGACGTCATTTCAAACCCATTAAAAAGGACTTTGTATTTTTTGTGATTCGTACCCTATGGTGGTATAATTTTCTATCTCGGTAGTATCGTTTTTTAAAAAGGAAGTTTTAATATCCTACTGGTTGTTCGTTGATCTTCGTTTGTATCATTATAACCATATCCGCAATTGACAGCTTTGTGCATTTAGGCACAGTGCGGTCAGTATTCTCCTCACGAATAAAGACGCAGAAAAATAGTTAAGGGCCATCCACAAAAGAACTCCGATATATTATGGTACAAGAGTTTGAGAAGACCTGAGAAATCTAGACATGAGTGGAGGATGAGAACTGTGAAAAACTGTTGATTCTGTTTAACGCTCTTTGTGACCCAACTTATTAAAGCCCCAAGCAAAGACGCGCAAGTGAGCACTTTTGTACCAAGACAAACACACTAATTGGAGATTATTTGTGTGGTTTTGGAACTTGTTCATCCTCCTCTAAGCAATGAAAACGACTTTCTTAGTACTGTGGTGAACTCATATTGTTATACTTAAGAGTGGCCTCATTACTGTTGGGTGTGCTTAGTACCTCCAACTCGTCGTAGCCGTATTTCTTGTACAAGGAGATGTACTTCAAGATTTTCAGTAATTGTTTCTGCCAAATATGGGTATGGCTGGTTCCATAGGGAAGCCACTCAAGCATATTCCTTATCCGCACTGTCGCGTACGGTAGCTGGCATTTTCAGCGAGGGTGCGCCTGTTAAAACAAACGACAGACCAAAACACCAAGATGTAAGGATAGCTGTTCCGCTTTTTAACTGTTTTTATGCTAAGAATGCAGTCAACAAGTCTTGTGAAAAGATCGCAATGGAATTTCAGGTGAGTAGATATGTAGTGTTTTTCGAGATTTTTAGTCATAAAATGTGTTTTTTCCTCCTGATGTAGCACCAACCATGATGGGTACTTGCAGTTTAAAGAGCCAAAGGATTTTAAAGTTGGACAAGAAAGCGGCGTTTATTGTGTACAGTGGAACAACGAGGGGAATCAAATTGCAGTTGGTTTAGGCAGTGGGGGCTTACAGGTAAGATATCTAAGTCCTTCCTGTTCTATTCTATCGTGCCCATCTCATCCGCTAGTATCCCATCCTATCCAATCCTGCCCTATTCTATTCTACCTTATCGTATACTATCACCTACTGTTCTATCCTATCTGATCCCATCCAATCCTATCATATGCGACCCCATCCTCTTTCATTCTACACAATCGCTCCCTCCATAATTCTACGCAATGCTACCCTATCCCACCCTTTTGTAACCTGTCTTATTCAGTTCTATCCTTTTGCATCCTACCCTAAATTCATTCCTGTCGTTTTCTACCCGTTTTCATACTACTGTGTCCAATCGGATTGGTTCTATCCTATCCTGCAATTGCCCACTTCCACGCATTTCCTTGTCTAGATAGAACACAAGACCATTTCTCCTTTTTTGTTCAATGTTTTACATTCCTGTTGGTTATTTCTTTTTTCTCTCTCGGTTCGATGGCATGCTCTGACTGAGTATTTGAAGACTCACGTCCCTTTGCAAAACTGACTCGTCATCGTATTCAAAAGTGCCCCAATATAATCGGGGTGGATAGAAGACTTCTTTTCAATGGAAACTACTTTCATGCACCTTTGTTAATGCGCTCACTTCTCTCCTTGCACAGTCTAATCTTCCCGGAATCGAATCGCAGTTTTTCAATTCTGTAGTTATGAGTACTTATATTCCATCTTGGAGTTGTATCTTATGTATCTAATTTGTATCTTATTATCACAAACCACGCTTTGGAGAGTTTTCTCCATTTATTCGTTGTCTTTCACTTTCTGTGCCTCTACATGTAGGTGACCCAGTCCATGCGAGGGAAACGAGAACCTCCGAAGCCCATCTTGTCTGTATTTTGATGGGCCGTCCATTTCACACTGTGACAAGCTCAATCTACTTGATAGATGTGTGAAGGATACAACTGACTGTGTTCTGATTGGTAGCTTTCACTACTATTCGCCGAATAGATAGCTTAGCTGATCGAATAGTTAAGCCTTCGTACGTGAAAATCGACGGTAGACTCAACCAATACACGTGTAATGCTGTATGGTGTGCTGTACGGTAATTTTCATGCTGCACTATACTAGACTAGACTATACTATATTGTACTATGCTATACTATACTATGTTATACTATATTATAGTATACTAGAGTATACCACACTATACTATATGCTATACTATACCACACTATACTGTATACTATGCTATACCACACTATACTGTATACCATACTATACCACACTATACTATATACTATACTATACCACACTATACTATATACTATACTGTACTGTGCCGTACTATACTATGCTGAAATACGCTATGTTATACAGTATTTTACTGTACTATACTACGCTATACCACATTTACTAACTATAATGTACGAAAGTATACTCTACTCTACTGCACTTCCGTGCTATGCAGTCATAAAGTACATTTTTCCTTACAATACTGTAATACACCTCACATACCAGGATATACTTTGCCATAGCATACCAACCCATATCATACCATAAGATGCACTACTATGCCCTTCTCAACTATTATTGTGAAATATTCTACAGGGTCATTCTTCACTAGACTGTACTGAGACTCGTGAATGCGATGAAATACTAATAATATTTGCAGACCCAATTTATCCCAAATCACCTCCATCGTCATTCAGAACTTTGGAACATCAAATTAAAAGGGCAATACCCGCGACAACTGTACATGGTTCATTTACATAACAATAGATAAAAACAATAGCAGTTATTGCAAATCCAGATTCTAATTTTGATTCTAACATACTTGTACAATACCACACGCTACCTCAGATTGTGGTATGGTATGGTTTAGAGCACAAGTGATGACGTTATAAAACTTCTCTTTTTTTCCCAGGAAACGAATCTTTTGCTAATTCGCAGTAATAACCTAACCATCGAATACTAGTACAAAAATACAGTTTTCAAGACGCATTTAATTATTAAACGTTTAAATCTATAAATGTCCTTAAGGAAAGACAAACTTTGCCCAATTAATTAACTGTGTTCAAATAGAAAGCTTTTGATAGAACTGTTTCAAGATTTGAAAGTGCATCTCAACGTTTCGTCAAGACATCCTTCTCAAGTTTTGACTGGCCAACTTTATCAACAACAATGTAGCGAGTACAAAATTTTGCCGAACATGTGATTCACATAAAATAATGACGTCACTCGTAAGTACTCTGTTCTCCAAAAGATCTGAAAATGACTACACTATGTAACACCACCCATTTTGTTGTTTGCTTCAGGTATTTTCTCCGAAAACACTGGATCGAATACGGAAACTGCAGCCTGGGTCAGTCATAGGCTTGCCAATCACATGTGTCAAGTATTACCCATGTGTCGACAAGAATGTATTGTTCTCAGCTTGTAAGTGGTTTGTTTCTACTATAATTTTGCTCATTGCAATAGATTTAGTATTAGAGATATCGTATTAGGTATCAGGAAATATCGCATTAGATATTAGGAAATGTCGCATTGGATATAAGGAAATATGGCATTAGATATTAGGAAATACCGTATTAGATATTTAGAAATATCGTAAACGACCTATTAGGAAATTTCGTATCAGACATTAAGAAATCTCGTATTTAAATATTAGGAAATATCGTATTTAAATATTAGGAAATATCGTATTTGGTATTTAAAATATCGTATTTAGATATTAGGAAATATCGTATTTGGTATTTAAAATATCATTTTTAGTATTAAGAAATATCGTATTACGAATTTTAACAAATAAGTAACTAATACGTGAGTAGTCTGCAGAGAGTACATTAGCACCAATATCATGTAAACAGGGTTTTTTCTTGTTGGAACACTATAAAATTTTGGCGATGCTCAATATCAGATGATGACATATATTCGACATCAGTTTGTTTAATTGCGGGAATGTTTAGATAAAGGACATACAACATCTCATCAAATACACAGTGACAATTCCATCGGAAAGTTATTGTAGGGAGTGAGTGTGGAGACAGCAAGAAGGCTACGTTCTTATAATTTTTGTTTAAAAACTATCACCATTAACTTTAGTGTGATCCATGTGTATCGAGGCTATTTTTTGTCGTATTCTCGACTGCCAGATATCCTAAATCCTGATTTTCTTATAAACTAAATTTTTTTAAAAAGAAATTAAAAGAAAAAGAAAAGGTGTGTACAATATTTTAGCTAGACAACTTGGTTCCACAGCATCATTAAAAGAATTCAGTTTTCGGCATATACTTTACCACAAAATCACTGTTGGGAAAGTGAATTTGTATGATTCGTTGATGTGCAAAGGGTGACCAGCAAAGGAAATTGCTTTCCAAAAATCGACTGTTATTCATGAGACTCTCACACACATGGTTTTATCGCCGGAAAAAAACAGAGTTACTGATAGTTGTAAAGCAGATTATGGCGGTCAAGGAAATTGAGTGTAAAGAAATCTCATTCAGGACTTCCGCGTTTTGAGTGTAGTGCCTTAAAACAGGACAGAAATTTGAACATTTAGATCCGGTTTACATGCGTGCGGAGACAAATGTAAACGTACCTGAAATGCTTAGCGAGTTGTGGATCCAACTGGATTCGGTCTCATTAAAACACTCTAGAAACACTGATCTCTAAAAAACACTGGATCAAGCATCTTCCTTCTCAAAATGAAGTTAGTCGTTAGACGCCCTTTCAGTCCCTATCAAGCAAAGATTGTAAACAGTGTTAAGTAACATGGTGGACCTTCCCGCGCTATTTTAACTCCTGGGGACTAGTATTGTTGACCATACTTTTTCCCCTGTTGAAACAATAGGAAGGTCGATCCAGTCTTTTTTAGAGATCAGTGTCTGGAAAGGGTTTCATATCTATATGGGTCTAGACCCGTTTGGATCCAAATCGGTGTAAAGAAAGAGGCCCTTAAAGTAGCCCTGCTTTAGAGGAATTTGGCATTAAGTCATATCTATAAAGTCGCATCCACGTGTTACTGTACCGCCAAATGTTGTCACCAATATGCAATCTACTACTTTCTACAGCATCTGGTGGTTCAGTTTCCGTATGGGATATGGAAACACTACATCACAAGGAAACGGTATATGAGCAAGGAAATGAAATTAGTGCTTTAGATTTTACCAACGATGGAAAATTCTTTGCGACCACTGGCAAGGTTGGTATAATTGATACAGTTTCTTGGTACTAGAGACTCTTTGTCGTTGACTTAAAAAGAGAAGGGTATGTTGAGACCTGGTCATGTTTGCGAGGTTAAGCCCCATATACGCGGTTCAACATGTTGAACACAACTCGTTCTGAGGACCCGTTAGGGTCTGAGGAGCGGAAATGTTTGTGAAGATTGGCCTGTGGAACATTGGCTTTATTTTTTACAAAGCTACGAAATGCGGATTTGTAGTTGTTTACTCGGG
>JAAAKL020013520.1:0-12421 GCA_010016065.2 Carybdea cf. marsupialis auct. non (Linnaeus, 1758)
ACCTTAATAAGCTGGTATGTATGAGCTGATATGGTATTAACAATTGAAAAAACACAAGCTCTGACGTTCCTCTACATTTTTCATAAAGGGAGAACAGCACCTGCATTGTAATTATTTGCTGGGTGTATGTCTTGCGCTTCTGGATTCAGATCAATCAAAATTGTTACTATTGAACTTGGCTGGAAGTTGTTGCTTCTACTAGTCAAAATTCAGATTTCTATAACGTAAAACATTCACGGTGAAGTGTGCTTGTATGTTATTGATGGGATGGAAACAGAATGAGAGGCCAAGAAGACTTGCATGAGTCAAAGAAGTTTGTCTATTTTGGCGGCATACTCGATTTTGAACGTAACCTATTGCCCAGCCAGAGGGAGCAATGATCTGGTGAGAGAGCAGATTTACAGGGGTGTGCTCCCGTCACCTTCCCCCACCGATAGTTTTTATATTGGGCTAGGCGGGATTTGAACCCACAACCTCTAACATATGATTCCGAGTTCTTAACCACTAGACCACATCGGCATTTAGCTGTACATTTGGCTGGACAATGTTTTGTTTATAACCCAAAGCGTAGCACTTTGCATTATGGTCTTTATTCTGGTAAGTAAAATGCAATACTCTTATATAGAAGCTAGTGTAACTTCTGTTGCCTGTTATGGCCAGCATAGAAGTCAATACCAGTTGCAAAGAGATGCTACCACACAAAAAGAAAGTCTATAATTTGGTTTGAAATTTGTGAGTTGACTAGCGGTCGGATAGCAATTTTATTAATGTTAGGTATAAATGTACATGTGACTTCCTTGTGATAATTCATAACCTGTTCATGTTTAGAACTATGCTTCTAAAAGTTATACTTTCGATTGATACGACAGGATTTGGTTTGATTTATTTTATTCATCAGTATTAAGAAACCTCTATCATGAAAATAGTTATACAGAGTTCAGTACATGCTACGATGAACGCAGAGTAGCTGTTCTTGGTCTATCAAAGCGCAATACTTATAACTGTGCCGCTGTGCATGCTTTGCGACTAAAATTTACTTTTCCATGAGACTTAGTGACAGGGCCAGGACTATCACATGCTTTGGCAACCCCTTACACCAAGTCTGGGCACGATAGTCAATGAGATTAACAGGCACACACGGTTTCTTTCATGCGTAGAGAGGAATACATATTTGTAGTTATAATACGAGACAGAAATTTGACATCCGCAAAGAGGCGCGGCCACTGAGAGGCCTCGGGCCTAGCGTTCTCCCATTACTTTAACAGTGTTTGTTTTCGCTATCTTTTCCTGAAAATTTTTAAAGGGAAATTGGTATGTACAAAACTTTCTTGCTGTCGTTTACCCCCCAAATAAACTTTCGGTACTGCTGCATATAGCATTTCTATGCATCGGGTGTATTTGTCTTGTTTCCAACAGCAGTTCAGCTGTAGTTGGCTGTAATTTTAAAAGTAAAACCGTCTTATAAAGAGATAAGGTAATTTTCGTTAAGACTTCAGATTCAAATAAGAATTCAAGCGCCTTTTACATTCATAAATACTTCAAAACAAGATCAGCAATTTAGAGCCATTCGGCAACATCTGGGTATGATTACTCTATCAGAAACGATGCAATCTCATGTTCTTACGTCGTGCATTTTCAGTGAAACAAATGAACAACACCTAAACAGCTTACGAGCTCTTTTCAGCTAAATCAAGGCACTTTGTATTTATTTACCGACTTATTTAATATGCGGAAATTCTATTTTCAACCACTGAAAAAATTTCTGTCGTCTATTATTATTATTTTACGCAAAAACAGAGTACATTTGTTCAACCAATATGTTCCTGGGTCATTACCATGAAAGGGAAGGTGAGACCCTAGCTATCAGAACTTAAGCGATAACTTTTTAACGCTGTTGAGGGGTTTGAGAGCTTACTGACTATGTAGGATTTTGACAACGCTAACTGTTGATTTTGTGTAACATAGATTCAGATATTAGCTTCTAGCCTTTCTCAGCTTCATAGTATTTGAGATATAGGTCTTGATATGATCAATGCTCTTGGACACCTACGATGTCAATATTGACAATGAGTGCTGAGGCAGATAATCTAGACAATTCATTGCGTTTCGATAAAAGTTTTTGAATTGAAAGTAAAGTATGTTTGCATTTTAATGATTACTGCATCGAAGATTGTGTAGGTTCTGTATCAGACATTTGGCACAACATCGCGAAATCCCGGGAACGCGCATAGACGCGACCTTTGTTGGCCCGCACGACTGTCGATGGGAAAAGTGTTTGTCATGATTGTCTTTCGGGATCCAGTAACTCATGCATAGATTACAGGACTAAAGATTGTAGCAGTAGTTTAACTAGCTGAACTGGACCTCCTGGTCGTTGACCACATATATACCCTTACGCCCAGTGTTAAGTGTATGCAGCCGTTAGATATTTGAACACTTCTGCATCAAAAAAGCCCATCCACCATCTTGCTTCCCAAAGCATCGCCGCAACCATGACAGGGTGAATAAACAGGAGCTAGGCCTTTCCAAAGGGCCAATAGCGAGTTGGTCTGGAACTGCCTTACTCGCAGCTAGTCTTGAGTGCGTGTACAGATTCGCCACCTGGGGGCCGTCTGGTTGGAGTTGTCTCCCTGCCGGAAAAGAGATGATTGACCACGTAACTTCTACTTTTACCCTGTCCACCTACTGCCCGTCCTTTGCAACTCTTCAATCTTGATCTAACTAGCATAACCAGGAGGCTCTTAACTCTTCTGCAGGCGACATAAGTTCGTTGGTCTCCGCATTCTTCAGACGTCTGCAATACATACTTAAACATTTGGGAAGATCTCGAACTTTGTTAAAATCCGGGTGACTGCTACTACCACTACTACTACTGCAACTACTACCACTGCTGCAACTGCTATTACTACTATTACTCTTACTACTTTTTCAGCTACTGCTACTGCTACTGCTACTACCTCTTCTACTATCACTATCTGCTACTGCTGCCTGTACCCTCTGAGTCATTTCCATTATTACTGCTATACCTCCACAATGAATTGTCTCTATTGGAACGTCAAGCTCTATTCACCTGCTGGTCTATCGAGTTCTCGTTGTTCCCTCTCAGAACAAACCGACCAACCAACTGCTCTGTTCTCACCTCAAAGTCTCCGATCTGCAACATTTTCTACTCAATCTGACTGCTTGACCAAATGGTATTGACCTTTTAATGTGTGTTGGACTACACGAGCTCATGTGCACGTACTGACGTGCATTAGTTTCTCTGAAAAGAGATCGATCTACAAACTACTGTTAAAAAGCTACTGAAACTGTCCAAATTTCTGCTGCTCATGCGTTCATACGAGTGACAATCATTTAAATATCTAAGCAAAACGTCTGGTATAAAAGCAGCTTTTATTTCGAAAGATGATGTTTATTTCATAAAATGTGTAAATTTATATAGTTGTCAACAGCTTACTGTGGCGTCTACTGTATTTACATGTATGATCAAAGTATGAAAACATTTAGTATGGCGTGCAGAGTTACTTTACCGTGCAGAGCAAAGGCCTTCTTTGAATGTTACCCTGAGTCTCACTATTCTAACAATCTCTTTTTAGACTCATTTGTTATGTTTTCTTTGCTTTTATTGATGGTTCTTGATTGTGTACCTCTTATTGTAAGAGTGCTTTGAATTGAAGGCAAAAGATAATTATGTTATGGTGTTGGTTGGACAACTTTATTTTCTCTTGTTCAACCAAACCCACGACTTGTCTTTTACGTGCAATTCTAGGATTTCGTAACACAGACAACCTATTTAGTTTAATTTATCCATAAATGAACTAGCAACTTCATGTATCTACACCATAAAGATAACAAATTGAACAAAGAAAGCTTGGTTAATCCGTATTTTCTTCCTTGGTTTATTACGAGCTTTTACATATCGCACTCAGGCGTATTTTGTTGGGCTATAATATTGGTAAAAAGACTACGGTTCCCGCCTGGTAAATCGATTGCCGGCATTTTGATAAAGTATGTGGCGCCATTGAAAAGATACGTAAGCATGTAGAATGTCTTCATGTGCTATGTTGGAACTGCTCGTTTTATCTGGCCGTTTATTTCATATTAAAGTTATTGAGTTTGCATTGTTTCAGGATATTTTGAGAAGAGAGGATTTGAAATGATTAGTTTGAATAGATACTAGAAAAATATACATACCTTTCCATTTCACTAGTATCTATTCCAACTTATATTTCAGACTGTATATGACCCAAAATTCTTGAGCACACGCCAGTGTTGGTTTCCCCAAACTGTCCGAAACCACTGGTGAAGTGCAGGTGCGTCTGTGGCAGCGCCTAAGCGTTTAGCGTGTCCTTTTATTTCTCCGCTAAAACTTCCCACTCCTTATTCTCTCATGTTTGATCTGTTTTATGTTGCCTTGACTAGTATTCAGAAGTGCTTGATTTCTTAATCACATGCAGTTTAGACAATTGAGACGAAAGTGCTCAGAATGTAGGAATACAATTTTAGAATGTGGGCTAAAACGTTTTTGTTCTGCTTCTTCTTTTCTTCCCTTTTTCTCTTTTTGCAATTGACTGAGTTGAGACGCTATAGCCAGTCTCAAACAGTTTAATTGGTGTCACAAATTCGCGTCACATTGAAACTTAGCAATGAAGTATACAGATGTATCCATTCCCTAGTAAAACAGAAAAAATTATTTTGAATAGACATTTCTTACGATTAAGTATCTACAAGGTCCTTCAAATGCTCACCCCATTTTATACAGGCCAAACGTTTTTCTATGCAAAAGTCTGATTACAAAAAACCCTAATAACTTCCTAAACCAAAAGCCTGACTGTTCTATACAATGAATTACCAAATCTCTCTGGAAAAACAAAACAAAAAATTCAGGCAATTCTGAATTCATAACAAAAACCAACCTATGTTATAAACAATGACTTCGTTGTTACATCACAGCGTAAAGAACAACAGCAACTGTAATAAGAAACTCTGTGCCGAAGTCGGACTGCAAGTTTTAATTTTACAATTATATTGGTAGTTGATATAGCACAGAAAAAAACGTTCCACTTGTGGAAAATTCAGGTCTGCTTTCATCTGTAATTTGTTCCTTAATGGCCCTAAGGCTGCCATATCAATAGCACAGCCCTTGATCAGGACTTTATCATGACTTAATCCAGCCTTTTCTTTCCAATTTCATTTCACAAAAATTTGCACCCTGCTTTTAAATAATTATCTATATTTGGTACTTATTAGGACAGGAGGTCATTATGGGATTCAACCTGTGGCACGACAGCGAAATCACTTTGATTCAGGCAGCTATTACATTTTCTAAATGACTCAAAATAGAAGCATAGCTAGACATCGGATAATCATTGTTGGATATGATTAGAAAGAGGACGTCAAAAGGAATCCACCCTTCCTATTTCCTAAGTAAACGACAGAGAGATTATTTTAAATGAGTCGTAAAATGTATGAGCAATGTGGATCATGCATAAGCAAGAGAGATTCGGTTATTATCCTCGTTGATCGTCCAAATATAGTTTAAAGTGGCAGTTAAGTAGTTGACAGAGTTCTTACGTCTTGAGGGAAATAAACGATAACCGTATCATCTTTTACACGTTAAAGCTAGCAGGCAATGCCGGTTCGAGTTTTCTTCAACGTAATATAAACTGGCACTGAACGGCTAAAATATTAGTAACACATACAGTCTACCAACGAAAAAACATCCCTTTCTCACGTTGTTAAGGATGCACCTTTATTCTTCCTTCATCTTGTCATGGATACATATAACATGTTAAAATAAAACGTTGCAATTCTGTTAAGTGAAAAATTAAGTTGAGTTTGTGGATCTTAGTGATTTTAATTATTGCAGATTTCAATCAGTGCAGATTTCAATCATTGCAGATGTCAATCATTGCAGATTTCAATCATTGCAGATTTCAATCATTGCGGCTTTTAATCAATGCAGCATTCAATCATTGCAGCATTCAGTAATTACAGCTTTCAGTCATTGCAGCTAATATTTTCTTGATTTGAACCCCTTTTTCAAAGCAAATTTAACTATATTACATCAAGATATTACGAGGTATAAATCTGTAGTTTTTGTTTCAGTGATGTTATGGCATTGAATAAGAGAACAAGATCTAAAAATCTTCTAACTTCCAATTTTTACCACGTTTTAATGTCTAAGTTTCAAACCCTTTTAGAAGAGAAATCCTTTGCTCTGGCTACAATCTATTTATTTATCTATTTATTTATTTATAACTGGCAAAATAATGGGATAACGAAATACTTCAGACACGTATTACTCAGTTTTGGCCCTTATATGCGTGAACGTTTTTTGACCCAATTTTTGCTTTCCAGGCTGTCTTGTACGCCTATGTCTGAGAGTCTCAAAGGAAACTGATAGAATCTCCCAAGTTCATATTTTAAACATTTTCTATTCTATACATTTTCATAAATGTATCTCTTTGAATTTGTATAAGTGCATTTCATAAAAAGTGTAACCCGGCTGGAACGACTCATGTGGTATTTTAAAAAAAACAAAAAACAATTTACTTCTATAGCGCTATGCAGCTAGTCTTTCATAGAGCGTAACACTCATGCAAATTCTACGAAGTATACAGTAGTGGAATAGTATAAAATCTAAAGAGGAATGAACACTACTTACAATGAAGATTGAAAGGATGAAAAAATTGATTACGCATGACATCAAGCTGATGTAAAATGTTCGCTTTTATATGATTTCTTAAAAAGATGACTCTCTAGTTGGCTTTTGAGTGTGCTTATCGACTCAAGGTCCGTCATCGTTCTGGGTAGTTCATTCTATAGTTTTGGAGCTGCAGTACGGCTTATTGTAATCTGCGGAAACCAACGGAAACCAACGGAAAATAGCGGAAAAAATACTTATAACGATCTTACTTGAACAAATTCAGTGAAACCATCACCTTAACGAGTCTCACCAGCCTCAAAAACCCCTACCTACATACTATCCTTCTACGAAAAGCCGCCAGAAAGTGACCCCCGTCTTCACAATGAGGGGATTGTCAATTGATTCCAAACATTCTGAATTCACGTGTTGTATTGGTAGGTGAGCAATCGACTGTTTAACAGTGATGGTTTCACTGAACTTGTTCAAGTAAGATCGTTATAAGTATTTTCCCGCTATTTTCCGGTGGTTTCCGCTATTTTCCGCAGATTACAATAAGCCCTGCAGTACTGAAAGCACGGTCGTCAAATGTCTTGAGCCTAGTTTTTGGAATGTTTAACAACTTTTGGTCAGCAGAGCGGAGGGTCCGTGACATATCCCGATAACTACCGAGTCTAGTGACGAAAATTAAATGATTGACTATATCAAAAGCTGTAGAGAGATCTAATAGCAACAAAATAACTGATGTGTTTTGATCAAGGGAAAACAAATTGTCATCTTGTACCCTAAGGAGTGCTGTTTCCGTCGAATGGTACTCTTTGTAGGTAGACTGGAAAGTTTCATAAAGTTTGTTGTCCATAATATGTTTAGTTTCTTGATTCGCAACAGCCTTTTCTATTAATTTAGAAATAAACTTCAAATTCGAAATAGGCCGAATATTTGCGTATTCATTAACAAGGCGATTATAGCACAAGATAAAAATAGCATTTCTAAATAGCTTCTTTGCAACATGTAGCACTTCTTTAAACCATCAGAGGCAGACGGGTTACAATCAAGAGAAAATATTATTTCTCTTGGTAAGTATGCACATCAAGAGAATGTTATCAAAACCTTTGACATATGTTGATTATTTTTTAAAATTGCTTTTGATATTTCGAGATATAAATTCACAACATTTTCTTTTCAGTACAACAGAGTCAACACTTCATGACTTATGTAGACGTTAATTTCACTTAACAAAGAATAGTGTTTATAAACGTAATCGTTGATGTAACTTTGCCCAAGAAACCATTAGTTACAGTTAAAAGCCAACAGGATTTATAAACGGTAAGTAGATTTTAACAGACTGAGGTTGTTTGGCTCTGGAAGTAAAATGGGACCGATTTTGATATCACGGCATAATCAAACAATGCCCTTCCTTTACTCAAACCAATAGCTCTTTTTCCTAGCAATTTAAAAAATATTTACCTAATCGCAATGCCACTGACGGAACTACAACGGCATCTGTCTGCTACTGAACTGTTTTTGGGACAGATAACAATCATCATTTCGAAGTAAAACATCATTTTAGGAACTGCTAATACCTCTGTTGCTTTCCTCCAGATGGGCTGCCCTTTACGTCTTCGTTTTATTTTTGATTCATTGTAAATAATCTGATGCCCATATATGGTTTGATTTTATGGCAAAACGGAATTGTGATCTGTTTGTTTACAGTTAGGGAAATAGTTTTCACGATGAAGCCTGTGCATATTAAATTTCTTATCCTGTGTCTGGGTCGTGAGGTCATACTGACTAAATTGAGGATTTTGTTAGGTTTTATTTAAGTAACTGCATCGTTGTTTTGCAATCTCTCTACTATTGTATTAAAGTTGCAGGACCTACGACCTTTTATGTCCTAGGGGCCGATTTGTAATTGCAAATGTAACACCACCACCCCAGGCTTGTTTGCACACTTATTTTAACGCGTCATGCCATAGCGGCCAAGGAGACTGGTCATTAACCTTAACTGAGAATAGAGTGAGGCCAGTTTGTGGCAAGACAACCTGAAATCATTTACCCCCAACGGACTTAACCAGAGAGAAGTGCTCAGACTTTAACACCAGCTTCTACTTTTTCACGACAGGAACTACAACACACCTACTACAACTAGGTTTCCAGGGCCTCCTTCTGCCATTTTCCTTAGCTATGCTTTTTAGCATGAGCGGAGGAATGGAGGGTTCTGAGGGCCCATGCCCGCATGTCTAGCGGTTGGGTATCAGATCCGACTGCAACGTGCACTCAGAAATAGTTGTCGAACATTAACATTAATTCTCTGTTTGTATTCACTAGTGAAAATACTGCAACTAGGACTTTTATCTATCTATTTCATTGAGGACATAACCTATGATAAGCTCATAGTAATTTCAATGTTTTATTGAATTTTACCGTGTTTATGTAGCATTCCTTTCGTTGTACTAGAGTGTATATACTTTGTAAGAGCTTCCTTCGCTGCATACTTGAAAGAGGTTATAAACCGAAAGCTTGTAGCTACCCTCAGGGCATTTTTTGTGCTTTTATATGTTTTTAGTGCCACTACTTTGTAGAGTTTAAGTCTTTTGACACTGATATCTCTGCCATCCGGGATAAAACACCTTTTAGAACTATGAAGGGAGTCCCTCGATGAAATAAAACTGGTTAATTTCTCAGTATTCAAAAGAATTTTAACCGCTTCCATTGATGCTTATTCCTAGTTTACAGAAATGTTTTAGGTGGTTGTATAAGGAACTGCTCTAATAAATCAAACGTCGGTGACACCTTGTAGCTCATCCTGTTCTAGTCTAACAACTATTACCGGTTTGGTAACTTACTTTGTGTATAAAAATCGAACGAATCCAGAGACTATGATATTGATTGTACACCACAACTATCATTCTTAGCAAACGTGATCAGTTGCGCATTCTGGTTAGAAAGTTTGAAATTACTAGTTATTTCTAGTTGATAGTCTGATAGTTGTCTATCGGCCTCTGATAAGTGATCATTACGGTCCCAGACTACCACCGCGGAGCCTTTATCAGCTAACTTCACAACAATGCCCTTGTCATTTTGTAACCTTGTAACAGCTCTTCTTACTTATTAGAGGCCAATAGACAACTATCAGGCACATCTGTATATTTATCATCTGCGATCCCTCGGTAAAAATAAGTAGGTGTTTGAAATAATTACTTCATGGACTAAAAGATTTACCACCAGAGGTTTTGAGATTTCTATATGTTGTGTCCGCAAAGTTAGGCTGATTTTATCTCTTGCCCGAGATTGGTCTTGAAGAGGTGCCAGGAAGGCCTTTGGTCTCAAAGTCTGGCTACTTCAGAGGTAATTTCAAAATTTTTAGATTTTCATCTGCAGCCATTATTTCAATGAGTTGAGTCGCACATCCAGGACACGACAGTATTCTTGCGTAAATTACAGTGCTCCCCTATGTTCCATATTGTGCACTATAGAAGTTGTGAGACTTACATATGAAGAGGGAGTTTAATCATTCAAACGAGCATTGGAAAGAGACCAGAAAAGGGGTCCCATCTTACTCACTATCTAAATTAGCGGAGTTTATATTGATCAAAATTAATTTCAACATGATTATCGCTATTTTTAACAAATAAAGGCTATGGCTATATGTGCAAAGTTTCTACCCCTTATGGCATTATATTTATGGAGGACTCTGAAGAAAGAGCGTTTAGGGGGCAGAGCCACACCAAATGTTTGACTACGTTATATCGATGATATTTTGATGGTCTGGGATCATGGGAGGACAAAGTTGTTAGACGTTTTGAATTCTTTCAACGCCCTTCATCCATCGATAAAGTTCACCCCCAACTATTCTCGCGAGAAAATCGATTTCTTGGACGGGTCCGTCGTCAACAAGGAAAGATATCTGTATACAGGTTTGTTTGTAATGGAAACAGATAGTCATCAGTATCAAGATTTTAGGTCATGTCACCCATTTCATAACATGAAGGGCATTCCTTACAGGGCACAAAAGGATTTGTAAAGATCCTCGCGTCATCGAGGCTACATGCCAAGAGTCAGAGAGCTAACCTAGCAAACGTGGATACCCGACAAAAATGGTTACTGATCAGATTGATCGCGCCAGAAATAAGGATAGAAGCGACCTCTTCAGCTCGCGTGAGAAAAAGTTAAAAGATAGGTCGATCGACACTTTAGTATTGACGCATCGTCCAACTTTTAGTGTTAAGGTACACACAATTACAGAACGCAACCGTAATATTTTTGAAGGAGGTTCAGAACATCGACGAGTTTATAAGTATAAACGTATGATATTGATGCCGTTTTAACGCCGTACTCTCCCCTGTACCAGGGCTAGAGCGGAGCTCATGTACATGGGACTTGTTGGAGCATAGAGCACAAGACCGACTCTTCCTGAAGTCACCAATGGCTCTCCCGGGAGTTGAACCCTGACCCTCTCAAACTAAAGGCAAGGAACTTCCACTAGACCACAGCCGCTCTATAAACCTATGATAGCCTTTCGTAATACAAAGACACTTCAAGGTAAGCTAGTTTGGGCCAGGTTGCCTATTTTGAGAGAAGCATTGTCAGGGTTGGAATGTCCTGGCTGCAAAGGTTACCATAACTGTTCAGTTTGCAACAGAAGCAAAGTCATTCTACAACAGGGATAGGTCTCGTAATTTTGATTTTCTCTGCGGCTTTCTGAGATTTTGATGTTAGGAGAGTAAGTTACCTTCTTGAATGTAAACATTGTGCCATACAATATGTAGTTAGTACTACAACAGGGATCAGAGACAGACGTAATAACTACATATCATGATATCGAAAGTTTTCTATACTCAACCAAGGAATCAAATCACGCATGTACTGTCCCCCAGGCGAGTGAGCTTGAGCACCTTTCTTCCTATCCTCACAATTGTATGAAGAATTGATTATCAACCTTATTGGCCATCACAAAAAAGAGATTAAGAGCGAAGGAATCATTTTGCAGTATAACTTGAACAATTTTATGCCTGATGGGTTTCATAAAGAGTAGTTTCACTACCTGCACATTAGGTTGAGCGTTTCAGGAATGGTTTGGAGGACCTCATGATTTAAATTTGTCTAACGAGGGGTATCCCTTGTTGCGCCTAGTTTAGCGTTAGCTCCATAGCGAGGATAGGACGGGTGGAGTCGGAATCCTTTCAGAAAAACGCTCAAGTGAACCTTAGGTAAAGGAACAATGTACGCATTTCCTAGATTTTAATAGAATTACTGTAAATATTCACAGTTTGAAAAGAGTACCTAGTAGTTTTTAATATTCTTATCGTATATAGTTTCGTGGATGCATTTTTTATAATGGCAAGTGTGAAATTGATGAATAAACATCCGGGAGGTTGCAGAAGCAAAGCCTTTTAAGTTGTCTATTTAAAAATGCCTTTTACTGATGACTTTTCATCTATTGAAGATTAATATGTATATATTTATGACCGATCGTCAGGTTCATGATCCACAAACAAGGTTGTTGGTTTGGCTTTTCAGCTTAAACAGCCTGTTTATTCCGAATTGTACAAGAAAGAGTGACAACGTCGAAGTCGAAGCTCTGGAGTACAAACTGCAATTCTAATTTAGGAATCTAAGGCACCTATATTTATAGTGAAGAATATGATCATGAGTTAGGCTCACGATGACCTGATGCAAACAAAATCAATCCTACATCAGCTTGCATGAATCTCATGACTATGTGGATAGCACATGATGCCTAGATGACAATGGATGAGCAATCCACATGATGAA
>JAAAKL020013521.1:0-12420 GCA_010016065.2 Carybdea cf. marsupialis auct. non (Linnaeus, 1758)
TGTGTTCGGTGTCAAATTGTGAAGCAGTTAACACTCATACATTGAAACCAATTATCATGTTAAATAGAGGATCCAGGTACAGTTTAGATGCCAATGACATATATCGGTAAACGTATGTACGTTTGGGGCAACATTCTCTATGTTGTGTTATAAACTTATAAATTTATCAAAGCTGCTATAGAAGAGGATTGTATTATCTCCTTGGTGTACAATGCATCTGCAAAATTTTGCTTAAGTTACTAAGATTTAATTGTTTCTTGAAACTTAACAGGTTACGCCAACGAAGTTGGGGAGGCATTCCGAAATTGGGTCCCCAAGTCAGTTGTTATCACCAGTTATGTAGTAGCATCTGCTTACTCATTTTGTGATGCAGCATCAAAAGCGGTGGAGGTATACCAGGTATGAAAACTGAACTCTTTCCGTTTCTTATTCGATTTTTGGTTTTGCATGTGTAAGAAATAAATCTATAGAGAATGAAATCGCTTTGATTGTTATCAATTATAGCCCATATGACATCAGTAACTGGAAACGTCTTGATCGTTATTGTAAGAAGAGAGCTTCTCTTAACATGTGTAGTATACCTTGTATAGAACAAGATGATCAATCTGAACCGTGAATTTTTAGTGAGACATGGCAAAAAGAGATATGTTATTTTATCAACAGTGGGTCGTTGTTGAACTGTTTTCAAGCATCACGTTTTTTCGGGAAGATGTCGCAGGTGCCCCTGACTTGAATAGATGCATTATTGACGAAGTTCGCTTTCCATATCAATTGGAGGCATGTAGGTTTATGATGTGATGTTATGGTTTAATTAGTGAAAATTGGAAATGTATTTGTTCTATGTTGTTTTGTATTTGTCTTCACTTTACGCCGTACAAAGTAATTTAAAATACTACGAGCGATTCTAAGGGATAACTGTTTTGTAATGCCGAGGTCCATTCAATGCAACCTGACCATGCAACATGACTATCCAACGTGGCTATGCAGCTAAAATATTACGGTTTACCAATCGCTAGTGCCTTTACTTATTTTGCATAACAGTTTACTGCTGAAGTGACTTCTACTTTTAATTGCATGCAATGATCAAAAGCTGTTTGGCTTTAACTTGTTATTTTTGTGCTCATTATTATGTATAAGATGCGGAGACTCTCGTGACTGAGAAGCACCCATTTGGGTGTTCAATTGTTTGATACACCAAGTATTTGGCATATTAACCAAAAGCAATGGCCTCACATTTTCCATCTTGTTGACACCTACCTTGTCCGTATCTACTATCTTTGGGTAGATCTTCACTTACCCACGAACACAGGGCTCTTCCTTAGTATGTTGATGGGTCATTGGCGCTTGGAGACGCTCACCCGGAAAGAAGTGAGCTACGAAGCAGTCCAGGTTTCACAAAGAGGAGAGTTTCCATCGCGAGTTCCAGCTTTGTGGCAATGCTACCTTTCAGTTAGAGTGTTTAAAGTTCAGTAAAGATCTGCCGTGTGCTAGAAACACGGTGTGATAAATCCGTGATTCAGTGATACCTTCGTTGACCTCTGGCACATTTTACTTGGTATTTTTCATAATGAGCTCAACAGTAATGACAAGCTGCCTCTTCTTTTACTCCATTTTTTAACTAGGTCCCAACTGTGCCGGCCAAATTCAGAACGAGAAGAAGCATTGAAATCTTCATCGAAGCAGCGATCTGGCAGGGCCTGGCTTCTGTTGTCATCCCAGGCTTCACTATCAACAGAATCTGTATGTTGACTCGTATTCTACTGAGCAGATACGCTGCTACAGCCCTGAGAGACACAACAAGGAAGTTTCTGGTAACGGGAGCTGGACTGGGCGCAATTCCATTTATTATCAAGCCCATTGACAGGTATTTGTATTCGTTGTTATGTTTTATTTATTGTTTCTATTCAAACCCCCTATACAAGCTAACGATAACCGTCGTAACACGGTTTTTTACATATGCAGAGGTATTTCTTCGATAGGTATCAATTGAGTTCCCTTTCATCGCAATCAAAATAACTATTCTGGCCATCAACTACTTGTAGTGGTGGGTTACAATCCCCCAAACTCTTATTTACCCGGAAGCGATCCACCTTTCATAGTAATTGCATCCTTACTTAAGGTGAACTGTCACTCGTCGACACTAGAATATTACTTTGGTATGATATTTTATGGACATGTTAATTGTTTCAAATTCCAAGAGTATGACATGGGAGGACAGATTTTTTGGGAAGTTTTATTATTGCGATTCTACTGATATACGGTGATCACCTCTAACGTATTAGTTTTTGTATCCGACGCTTACAATCTGACTCTTGTCCTCCCGCTACATCTATGAACACGGGAGTGATAATTTTTTGTACCAGACGCATTTCAACAAGGAGACACGGGAATATCCCCATACTCATACTTCCTTAACCAGAAGATTTAAGTATTCGAAATTCCTTAGCATTTCTTTGGTAGGAAGTACTCTTTATTATAGCGTTTGGATCAAAGTTAAAGATACATTTTGTCTGAAGCCGTGTTTCATATGCAAAGCAAAATTGTGAGTGTTTCAATTTATGTTTAAAGTTTTTACATTCGTAGCAGTATGCTATCTAATACGGGAAATTTCGTATGTTTGTGTGTACCGTATTACTGCATTTCTTGCAAAGCAGCTCCTTATCATGAAGATATTTGTATTGTCCCACAGGACCACTGCGTTGGTGGAGGGGTGAGGGTGAGGGATGTGTTAGGAGTATCAATATGAGACAATAGCAGACAATAGGGAACGGGAAGTCAAAATGAAATATGGCTTATGTGAGTATTGGAATTTTTCAGCTAATGGCAGGAAGGAGAAACTATAAAATAGAGTAGAAGAACAGAGGGCCACAACTGAAGACCTGCCTTAAAAAGTACATATAATCGCAATAAAAAGTCATTAACAGATAAACAGACATTTGCTGATTAAAATAGAAATAATTTCTATGGCTATACTTTAAATTCTTTCAGACGCTCAAAGCCCATGTAAGCACGTTGTCCTGTTAAAAATGAGGCCTTGAGCATAAGGGCCAAAAACAAAGTAGGAAAGTTTCACAAGTGAATGCATCTTTTACTAAACGTTAGTTAGGACACTGGATCATGGAGTAATAAGATAATGAAATAGCAAATGTTGTGGCAATTTACGGCGATTGGCAAATCGTTTTCAGTAAGGATTCATCATCGTATGAGGTATCACAAGAATTCCAAATTAGAGTCCACCTGTTTCCTGATCGTTGCCCCTGAACACTCCCGTCCCCGTAACAGTCGTTATGGATAATGTTTTTATAAAAACAGAAAAAAACCATTCCGCATGACAAAGGGTTCCATGATGTTTTAGAACATACGAAAGAGACAATAGAGCATGCGAAGGATTCTTAACGCTTTCTTAGTTTCAGGAGGATAGTGTCAGAATGATCTTGGGTTTTATGAAGGCCGAAACAGATCACTACGATGTATGACATGAGAAAGGCAAGCAAATCTGAGGATTATCCGTGAAATAAATAAATAAAATTGCGAAAAAGACATCTTTGTTTGATGATTTTGCTTTGAAATTGGCAGAAAGGTATAACCACCGTTTGAGTTTTATTCTTTTGGATGATTACCAGGTTTTGAACCATTCTGTAGTAAATGTAAACAGTGTGGACACGGTCTTATGAAGTCGTTCTTTTGAAGATTTTCCAATGCATTTAAAGGAAATGATGGTCGTTTTATCAGAGTGTACATAAAATGGTGTTGTATGCAATGTAATCATTTAATGTATCAGCGGTGTATAAAATACACTTTCAGTTTTTACGTAGCATGGTGTCGCAAAGGTTATGTTCAAAGTTTTTTCGATTTCGTCTTTTTTTCTGTTTATTATTTTCCCCATGCGCTCGGCGTAGCCAAAGATTTATGCGGGGTGCTGTGAATTGTGTGTGTATGCAATGCAATACGTTTATGGCGTTAACACTTCAGACCAGGCCTGTAAAATTGCGCCCATGGTTTTTGTTAACGTGCCGGGTGAAGATAAACCTTTCTGCCCTTTAGTTTTTATGATCCTATGTAAATCTGTGAGTCTTTCAACTTGATATGTTCTCTAGAGCCATTACACCTTCAAGTTTGTGAAAGGAAGTTGCTGATTTTTGGCAAGTTTTGAAAATGGTTGATACCTTGTTGCGCCGACAAAAGATAACAACTACGGAGAAAGCTTTTCAATAGATGCCCACGTGGGCAGGATGGGTTCCCTAAACCCAACGACACACAAGGATTCTTTGAAGCTGGATGGATGTTAGAAAATGAAAAGGGGCTTTAAGACTTCTTATCAAATGTGGTTGCAGGCAGCAGGACTCCACATCGAAAGTTTGTACCTTGCACCCAGCTTTATAATTTTTTAGCCAATAACATCAAATGATTAGTCAGAACTTTAAACGAAAGTGATGCTCTTGATAGTAGACCGGTCCGTGAGATTGATTTTCCACCAAAGTAGCTCATTTTCGTGAGGCTGTCTGGAAATTCGTGGCCTCTTGAGACCTTTTAAGGTGAAATTCACTACAGACATCGGAAATAGATATCCAGTTAATAAAACCGTCAGATATGTCCATTATAGTTCCTCTGGGTACAATAGTTACCATATCGATACTCACTACTCCAACAGTTTGTACTCCTTTCACATAGTTGATTGCTCGAAACTTTGAATCACTATTATGTATTTACTGACGATTGCTTCTTTGGCTCAGTTGTGGAGCCCGAACCTAACATGTTTCTGTTATTCGATGAGAAATATACGGAAAGCCGTTGTTTTTTGTCACAAAGATTTGAGAATATATCTGTCTGTCATTTAAACAATTTTGTAGTGCTACTGAGGGTATGAATTTCCATTTTTTTCCATAACAGACGAACACTGACGAACACAAAATCACAAGAATTTCAACGGGATATTCTTGTTGTAAAAACAGTTTAAGGGAAAATTGATTGTCACAATGATTTATCGGTAAATCAGAGAAGTAATAAAATGTACGACTTTTATGTCAGTATCCTTCCTAAAGGAAGATAACCACAGGCAACGTGGCATATAGCTGTACCATTTTCTCGCATGGTCACACAGATACCGTGTTTAGGTCACTGATCAGATATTAAATATCGGATTAGTGGCAATCTGTCCAGGTTTAATTTTCAGGTCGCTAGGATTACATAGTGACAATTGCAAGGTCTTGTTTCGATGAAATGAATGGTGAGGATGATGTTGAGTTAAGTCGTAATGTTCATTTTATTTTCGTGAGAAGATATCTATCGTCCTTGGTGAATGTACCGGTCTCGCAGCAGAGCATGTGATGGCAACGTTCACGAGATTTGATTAGTCCATTCGAGATTGAATTCAGGTTGATGCATCTTCTCCTCAAAACTGATTTGATTTTCAAGGTTCAAGATCTTGGCATCCACGTCTATGACACACGAGGATTTCTGAAGCCAGCATGATGAATCCGGCATTAATGAAACCTCGTGTCATCAGCTTAAAACAAAACTAGAAAACAAAGTAAGCTCAAAATGTCAACTCTAATACAATGATGTCATCCTATCATAAAAAAGAGCAAAATTTTGAAAAAGTCACCAGAGATTCCCCCATTCAGACAGTTTGTCGTCCTCTCTGCATCTTCTGATAATATACACTTTCTTAACTGTGTTATGCTTCCATCAAGCTGCTGCCCGGCGACTTCAACCTAATACTGGCAGGGTGCCGAAAACAAAACCTCAACATCGCCTTTGAACGGCTTTGATAGTAGAGCACTTAGAAGAATTGAAGGAATCCGATGGTGGCAGCACGTCACGAATAACGAGCTACGTGAGCGGACGCAACAAGCTCCAGTCTCAGTTTTAGCTGCTCAAAGAAGGATGCGATGGTATGGACATATCTTACGCCTGCCTCCGAGTCATCCAACCCGCGCGGTCTTGGATTTTAGTCCGTTTGCAGCAGGATGGAGACGCCCACGAGGCGCACCTCTGCGATCCTGTGGGGTGCCTCTATGTCAAGCGGAGCAGCTCGCTGCCGATCGTCAGAACTGGCGAACACTTGTGTTGCAAGATGGCTCTACGCACCGCACGGTGCTCGAGGATTAGTGAGTGTGTGAGTGCATAATATTATCCTATTTTGAATCTAGAAGTATTATGATAGTTCGATCACAAGCTTGTATTATATATTGTTAAAAAAAACTTACCATGGTTCCTGTGGTCTTCCTTGATTTCAGTACTACACGAGACAATGTATACCTTTTCCTTATCGGATGACAAGTGTTATTAAATTTTAAAATGTTCTCCTGAAACTTCTAAAAGTCGTTACAATGGCCGACACAAGAGAGAAGGGGGTAGCTAGCAATCCCAATATCTTCTTTCAAAAATAATGTTTCTAATTAATAAAATATGCCCAGTCGATGTCACGAGATGTACTTCTTCTTCTTCTTCTTGTTGTGCCTTATCCATTACTGGATGTTGGCAATCATGGTGTTTCACTTCTGACGATACCTTGCCCCATGAATCACTGCTCCGACACTCTTGAGGAGCTGCTAGGCTAGGTTCTTCATGTATGACACACCAATTATGAGCACAATTTTATAAAGTCACAGCATCATTTCATTTTAAGATAACAAGGTCAAGTTACCTATACGTCGTGTTTAACATGTTATATTCATCAAGTCTTGAATTATAGTTCCAATCAGATGTTTGGCGTTAGGACCATTACCGTGAAGTGGGGCGAAGTTGATACCGGGGGGGAAGTTAAATTAAACCTGTTCGACAATATCGCCAATAAACGATTTTTCACTCACTGACCAATGGATAGTGTTATGTCTTAAGTCCAGAAGCTCAGAGTGATTGGATATACCAATTCTAAGTTATGGTAGAAAAACCGTAAAAAACGTTAAACTTCGCCCCACTTCACGGTATCCTATGTTGGTGCGGTGTACTTTCTCTTCAACCTAACGACATGTCTTCTAAGTTCATTTTTATAAATGGAAGTTCATTTTTATGTGTAAACTGACTCTCCGTTGAGACTGATACGTGTTTTCGTTCAATAATTCATCTAAACGGTATTTTGCTAGAGACCTAAATGCTCGTCACTACCCCATTCCTATTGTTGCAGATGTCATACATTTTTGCTCTTACCTAGATAATTTCTTCGGGTCACCTATGGTCAATAAAAATTACCGGATTGAGCTAAAAATTGTCAATTGGACGATTAGCGAGGAGCAAAAATCAATTGTTGTCGTCTCAGTGTAGGGTTGCCAATTGTACGGTATTCTTTCTTCTATTTTTTATGGTGCCTGTACGGTGTACGGTAAAGACCCGTACCGTACACCACAATTTACGGTACTTCGGAAAAATTCACTAAAAAGGTGCAGCGTTGTCATTAACCCACAATCAGCTCTGGGAGGAGCGCCCTGGCATCAAAAGCCTGTTTACATCAAAGACTATGGAGAAAGGAATGGACTTCTCACTTCACTCTGCCTTTTGCTAGGTCTGACCCCCACTAGAACTTCACGCGAGTACTCATACTTAAAAAATTTCCAAATAAAGCTTTTTCATGTGATGATCGTAAAGTTTATTTAAAGTACCAATTTTATTGCCTTGAAATACTTTTAACGCACTTGAGTCTTTTAAGATTTTTATGGGCGTGAACATGCCCCTCCCCTCCTCCCCATACGGTATTTTGCTCGACCAAAGTTTGTTACCCTGTCTCAGTATTCGATATTTGGGCGACAAAGGAGAACATTTTTGTCTTCATCGTGCCCCTAAAAGTGCAGTATTGGGCGACACTTGTGTAAGATTTGGGCGACAAAGGAGAACATTTTCGTCTTCATCGTGCCCCTAAAAGTGCAGTATTGGGCGACACTTGTGTAAGATTTGGGCGACAAAGCGTATGCCAAATCTTTTAACACTTTACGCCTCTCCCAATCTAGCCAGTCCTCTCCTGTCATAAGCGTAGAGGACAGGGGCACACGGGTATGATCGAGCAAAAGAGGTTAACAAATGTCTGTAATACCGACATTCACTTGCTTTTTTAAAAGCTAATTTTAAAGTGCCAAAATTATTTTGTCCCGTTAAATCTCAATTCCGGACGGAAAAATTGAGCCCTTGAATCGGAAAGCTCCCGTGCGCCTCTGTCTCCTACTCCTGTTTTGAATAACAAACAACACGCACACATCTAACCATACATTCCATAAATACAATAATTTATTTTTAGACTAACTATGACCTTGAAGTCTGTTGAGCTGTTTACGGTCAACTTTCACAAGGAGTCACGTTCTTGGGCTGAGCACAAAGATCAGTCTCGTTTTCAGCAAGAAAGATCTGATTATTCGTGACGTTACTGCAAGAGAAACAACAAGTATTGTGCAATGGTGCGTAATTTAGCTCCTAGAGGTGTTCTATTCTTTGGACGATTGTTTCTAGAGCTCGATAAATGCCTCCTGAAATTTGTTGTACAATGATGGCATTGTTGTTACGAATTATTGATGATGGTCGGTTCTCTTTGAGCAGTCAAGGGCACGGCTTCCCGTTCATCCGACAAATTAGTTCGCTTATTAGAAAGGAACGAGTGCAAACATGCCATCATCCAGTATGTTTGATTGGTTTGAAAACAGTCAAAACATCTGTATAAATAGACTTTACCTCAAACGCAGTCGCAAACGCATTTCGCATGTATGGGAATTTATGGGTTGCCCCCGTCATAACTCATCTTTCACTGGCTAAACATATGCATTCATATCCAAACTTGATATAATTACCAGGAGGTCACTAAAGAAAAAATACGCTATTAATAAAACGAAATGAGTCTTGCACGTTGAATATATCTATTAGGGAGAATCTGGAGGAAAGTGATCGCTAATCGTAGTTTTTTTCTTCCGTACTTAAGCAAGTGAGCCCTTGGACTTATAGGCCCGTATAATTCATACAATTAACTAACCACTGGCCTATATATTGCTGTCGTTTGTTTTACGGTGAAAGGCACAAATGCCTTAACTAAAGTAAAAAAGCCAATGGTGTGGTACGTCGGTGGTGCCGGTATTAATTCTGATTGTCACGTGATAATTTCTCCATATCTAAGGACTTTAGAGCTTCAAAACTCTAAGGAGCTTTTTTTGGTTGTCGAGGTCCTTTTACCTAGGGTGGCATGTGCTTGGACGTCCATGGTTAGTGCTGCTACCATGACAACAAAAGATAGTTTTATTGTTACATTTTTGTACCACAGCCAAGAATTTTTACTAGGCTTGACTCGTTCGACTCTATGTCCGATTTCCATATATGTACTAAAGGACATTCACGATTGGTGTATCAACTACGCTTATATAAGACTTGTATAGTTGAGCATTTCACCTTTGATAATGTCTCAATATTGAGACGAAAGCTGTCAAGGAAGAAAATGCATTTTATCTTTAAACCATGTGTCTTTCTACTCTCAAGGTTGTTGAAGGCAGGCGGGTGCTCCGCGGCATCCGAAAGAGATGCAAAGATTATTTGAAGGCAAACAACTTACCGTATCTCCTCTAATAAATGCCGCCCTCTGATAAACACTGCCCTCTAATAAACGCCGCACGTCCAGCAGAACATTTGAAACAAACGCCGCCCTCCAATAAACGTCGCTCTCTGATAAACACCGCATCACGAAAAGGGGTGTTTATTAGAAAACATACATTTAGAGTCTCATAATGTCACAAGAACTAATGAAATTTGTATTGTGCGAGATGATATTTATTTGAAATGTTCGCATTTATCACACAATCATTTTGTTACGTTTTTTGAAACATTAATTGTTTTACCTGATTAGTCAATTTGTAATAAATAGAGAAAATTCGGTATTCGGTAGCAGTGCGAGGTTTTAACTACGAAGGACATGGGTTTGATCCCAGTCGATCCAATGGCTCTAGAACATGCATTCTCACTCAGTAATGTCAGCAGTATATAATGAAAGGCAATTGCCTACTTACAGAGCATATCAATTGATGCAGAAACTACAGGGGAGGCATAACTTGAGGATTTATAACAAGACAGAGATTTTTGCAGTGATCCCATCGGACTCACCCGATTACAAAGTTTTCGTGGTTCAACCAACCTGTACGGAGGCCAAACAACTTAACGACGTAAGTACGCAGTATTCAGGCAGCCCTAGCGCTTCTTTCCAAATCCACCATTTTGTTTAGAGCCACTTTATTTCTGGAGATCGGGAAATCTCTCCCCTATAGCTATGTCTTTCCCTTGGCAATGCGAGTTGTCTCTCGGAAATGTCAAGCTCAAGTATATTCAGATTTTCCTGACCATAACTTTTTCAACCATTTTTGCGAATATTGGGCGAGAAGCCACCGTGTCGTGGAAGTAGTCTGGGAAGGAGTTGAGTATCGGATGTGACACGCCCATGACTATTCTTAAGATGGTAAGTTTAGACCCGAGGGTCAGAGTTTTAGAGTCTTCAGCTTTGAACAGAGTAAATAAGTTTCAGACTTTCAGAGTTTTCGAGTTTAACAAAGTAGGTCTACATGAGTTATAGTCTTTCAGAGTTTAGAGTTGTACTATTAAATTAGGTAAAGAAATATGGAGAACAAAGATATCTTGTCTGGCATAGATTCTAGTTTTGACACGATCTGCTAGTACTATTCAGTCCACACCGATTGGCTGACTTTTTAATTAAAGCAACAAACAAAAATGTATTGCTAGTGACTTTTTTCGATGTTTGGATGACAAAGTAGTAGCCAAAGTGGAACCTCATGCAAAGAATAAAAGATTTGAAGACTTCGTCTACGATTTGAGTCTTGCATGGCCAATCTGTAATATTACTTGCATCGTTTTCTTGTCATCTCTGTTACTCTTTCCTCTAAACAGTGCCATTAACATCAGTTGCTTAAAGTGCACCTCCAGTGGTCAGAAATTTTTTGATATTTTGTTCATTTTGTTTCAATAGATCGAAATGCCACCTTACTTTTAGTCTCAAGTACAGTTTTCCATAGCTACACGTGATCCTTTGACGAACTTTTTCCAGAACGAGGCAATATTTGACGTCATAAGGAACAAATCTGACTTCACAAGGAACAGGGAAGTTCAGTTATTGATGTGGAAAATTTCAATACGAGGCAAGTTTTTTACGGTTTTTACATGTTTTTACGTGGAATACACTCTATACACGGCAAAAAGAATAGGCGGGTGCTTTTTAGGTCAGTACAAGAAACAAAATACAGAAAAAACCCTGTTCACTGGAGGTACACTTAGAGTTTTCCGTGGGCAAGAAAACGGTGTACGAGTCTTAACCGTCCGAAGCACTGATCTCTTAAAAAGACTGGATCGAGCTTCCCCTTGTTTCCAACTACGAAAAAGTGTAGTCACGAGTAAAGGCCCCCATTAGTTAAAATAGCGAGGGAAAATGCGCCATGTTGCGTAACATTGTTTATCAGCTTTGTGTGATGGGGACTGAAATGGCGTCCAACGACTGACCTCACTTTCAGACGGAAGATGTTCGATCCAGTGTTTTTTAGAAATCAGTGGTTCGAAGTCGTTGTTGCAGAAAACACCATCAGTTACATAACAAAAAAGACCTTGTAGTTTTAGCCAACATGGACAGTCCTTCCAAGACTCGAAGATGGAATGTGCAAAAGATCTAAGTGATGCTCGTTACATTGCATGGACAACGAGAATTCGAATTCCAATCCTTCTCATTAAGTGTCAGATATGCCGACGTTCTCCCACCAGAGATTGTAAATCACCAGGATGGGAAACACGATGAATAAACTGTGGTTTGTCTTTAAACATTGGCCAGGGAATGAGCACATCATAACGTAAAGGAGGTTTTATCAGTTGTGATTTTAACTTATCAAATCGCACTAAGGGAAATTCCTTAACTGCCGAGATTTCTGAAACAGTTATTACACAACCGATTCCTATTTCCTATAGACTTTAAGAAGTACGTTAGCGACGAAACGTTGTCTGAAACATATTTTCATTTTTTGGCGTAATATCCTTTACCAATTCCTAGCCGGCCAAAAAAATCTCTGATCCCACTGACATGTAGACAGGAAGAAAGGGAGATGTTATGACGTCATGATTTTTATCGTTGTCCTTATAAACGTATGAAAGTGCGATCGGGACAATTGTTAAGTTGTCACCGCGTCACTTGTGATCGGAATATCGAGATTCAGTTCTTGATAACCCTATGCTTTTCCATCGTCACAATGCGGAGGGAAAGTGATGACGTCACAAATCAAAAGTCTTAGAAATAGTAAGATTTGACTACAGATATCGAAAGGCAAGTTTTGAATAGGCTGTTTCCGAAAATAGCAGAGTTCTAGTGTATATAGTGTCTAAACTAGACGTGTTTGAATCTCAAAAATCTCTGGTCAAAACTCTGTTGATATTCCTTGGTTCCTTAAGTTAGGAACCAGCATTAAA
>JAAAKL020013522.1:0-12419 GCA_010016065.2 Carybdea cf. marsupialis auct. non (Linnaeus, 1758)
TTGTGGCTAAGGGTAACCTCATTAATCCCACGTCGAAACTCCACAACCGGATGCAGTTTAAAGTCATACCCAGGACAACTTCTTATTATTATTGTTATTGTTATTATTATTGTTGTTGTTATTATTATTATTATTATTATTATTGTCATTATCACATTTTTTTATAGAGATATCAAATGAGAACGATTTTCAATGGCTTGCCCAACTAAGATACTATTGGGAGGTAAGAGATGCATTTTTCATCGAGTTTTACTTGTAAAATCTCTTCTCTAAATGAAGATGCCGAAAATATGGCATTGCTGCACACCAAGGGCATTCAAATCGGAGTTCTGAATCAAGGGCTACTTGATTGAGAGATGAAATGTTAAAAGATTTGTGGGAGTTGAAATTTTTTACGTGAATAAAATGGAATAGTAAGTAACTATGGCTTCCTTTTTATCATTGTTGAATTGCTTTGGCTAGAGGGGTAATAAATATTGGCATAATTATTCGCTACTTTGTGCTCTTCTTGTAGCATCCACTAAACATAGACCTACTATATATCCTCCTTCTTTCTTGGTGTCCCACATCACTCATCATCCACGACCCATCAATCACTCCACGAATTAAGAGCACTTCGTTATTGTTTTAGACACTTCCTTAAGTAAAAAAACAATTAATCCCGGCTGTGGAAAGCTTTTTTTGTGACGGATCGATCGTTGGAACTAGTTTTGTCAGTGTAGTAGCTTCATTTCTTTGCTATGAATATGATTTATTACTACGATCTTGCGGATAGAAACTGCACAATGTGGGTTGATTTGACAGCGTTTTCAGTTTAATTTGTAAAGAGCGTTTCTTTAAGCATATTTTACTTCTTGGTTCTGTCAGGACAAATCCTGGTAATTTTACGTCATCATGCTCAAGGTTTCTATTGTAAACATATAGCATTAAGACTGTATATCTTGACAATATTATATAATCATTTGTAGGAGGAGAACATGCTGACTCGCATGATCAGTGCTCACCTGGCATATGGATACGAGTACCTTGGAAATTCTGGACGTTTAGTTATTACGCCATTAACTGACAGGTGTTACAGGTGAGTTTAAACATATGTATTCAAAACAGATGATAACAAGCACAGAGAAGAATAGGCTATTCATTTACGTGGATGTGAGATGGTTTTTAAAATGAGTAGGACTGAAGATTAGCGGTATTAGGGTGGGATAGGGTGTAGCTTTACGAACGGCTATCATTTAATTTTCATACGATGCACTTTATTTAAATATGAAGTGGAAGTATTTTTATCTGGTTTAATACAAAACACACTAAGACCTACATTATCAAAGACGTTTACCAAACAGCTCAGTTACATCTTAAGCAGTGCTTTAAGGTACTTTATCGAACCTTTTTTAAAACACAGTTACCCTCAATAGCTTACAGGAGGCCAAATTTATTACCCTCAAATATGAAAGAATTGATTAGTTTAAACAGTCTCAGCTGTACTTTATGACGTTACACTATGTTTATTGATTGCCGTTAACCATAAGATTTCACTTAAATGAAATGCTGAAAATTGCTGAACTTCGTTCATATGATATTATCGCAATTCAGCAGGGTGATTAGAGATGTCGGCAGTGTCTTTATTTTAGTCACTGTGTAATCTGTTAATGAGTAAATAGCCCATATTATTGAAATTACTTGAGTCACCACTATCTTTCTTTGCGCTCATAGAACATTGTTTGGTGCCCTTCAACTGCATTTGGGAGGTGCTCCCGAGGGACCAGCTGGAACAGGAAAAACGGAGACTACTAAAGATCTGGCAAAAGCTGTTGCCAAGCAATGTGTAGTTTTTAACTGCTCGGATGGTCTTGACTACATCGCACTTGGGAAATTTTTTAAGGTAGCCGCAGCATGCATTTGCTTCTTGTACAGACGACAATCTTTTATCAATAAACTATTATTTTCATGACGATCACCATGATCATCATCAACAGCATCTTGGTCATCATTATAAGACCAATAGATCATCATCACCGTCATCGTCATCATCATTCTCCTTCTCCTCCTCCTCCTCATTATTATCATTACTATCGTCATCATCATCATCATCATCATCATCATCATCATCATCATCATTATCATTACCCTCATAACCATAATGCGGAGGTAAAGTGATGACGTCACAGTTATCTTAAGGCAACCCTGGAAGAGGTTGTTTCCCAAATACCACACTTGTAGTCTATCTGTAGGCGTCTGAATTTCAATAATCTCTGGACAAAAATCATAACATGTTCCTTGGTTCCTTACGTTAGGAACCAGCATCAAATAGCAAGGTTTTTTCTGAGAGATTTAAAACTTTGAAAGCTGATATCTCGGTATTTAGAGATTATTGAGGAAAGGCAACACACTAAATTTTGGCCATTGACGTCCTTGCTGATAGGGCAACATGCAAATTAAGTATTTTTCCATAATTTAAACATTTTAAAAATGTTGACCTCACACTTTCCCTCCGCACTATCATCTTTATCGTCAGACTTTTCGTCAGACTTTTCGTTACACACTTGCTTTTCTTCAGATTTTTTTCCCAATAATTCCTATTTAATCAAGTAATAGTCTATGTAACTACAGGAATATCTTGGTAATTCTAGAATCGTCAAACATTTCCGCAGATCCAAAGGCTTTATAGAAATCTACTTTTTATGTATTTTCGTAGGGCCGTTTACTTTGAAGAGATATACCCATTCTAGGAGTTTAAGTTAAATATAAAAGAAATTTAGTGGCAGATTGCAAGGGGTGGCTAATAAATTCAAAAGTAGTCAAGGGTATCAAACGGACGAACCCAGGTATTATATATTCTTTATATATATTTACATTTATATATATTTTACCTACGTAGTTTACTTTCAGGTGGCCTATTAGACTGCTGCCCTATTATGTAGGCCTTCTTGGGCTTGCGGGCTTTTAGAGTGGTGCTGGTAGCCACTAAAATAGGACAACAAAAGATGGAGAAAAATGAAAGCCGTACTAGTCCGTCTCGCATAAAATCTTTGGAAGATATCCCTGGCTTCATCTTCAGACTCTTATTCTTTTATAGGGTTTAGCATCTTGTGGCGCCTGGTCATGCTTCGATGAATTCAATCGTATTGACTTGGAGGTCTTATCAGTCGTTGCTCAGCAAATTCTGACTATTCAAATCGGTATGTTTCATGAATACTTTGTACAGTCATTATCTGTTACCTTTTTACGTTTGTAGCGAATCCACACCAACACAAAATCTCTATTGCTGAAAAGGTTTTACAGGACTGAAGAGTAGAGAGGGTATGTGTGTGGGAGGGGCGGTGGAGTCTAATTTCGGGGTGCGATTAGATTAAACCCTGGCCTTCCTTTATCAGTAACACCCTTACCAGGTTTCTCTGCTGTTATATATTTATTTTATGCATTTATTTTTTACTGCATTATCAGGTTTCACATAGTTAATGGTATCACAAGGAGCCGATCCCTCTGTTCTGCCCATAGCATTTTAAGACATTTCCTTGGCTTCGGTCAAGGAAGAAACGATGGCCCAGGAAACATATTTTGATTCATACCGTGTAATCCTCAATTTTAATTTTCATGGCTAACTGCGGTAGCTTGCAGTCCATTCTCATCTAATGGTCAAGTTGGGGTGGCTAGGCTACGCATAGTTTGCAAGACAAAGTACGCTACTTTATAGCGCCCAGCGCGTAGCTGGCTGTAGTATAGCCTTGAGTGTTATCAGCTTGAGGATCCACAAGATCCGCAAAAATGGAATTTATGCTTCCGAATCCCCTCTCCTAGGGTAGACCTTCTTACGAAGGAAGATCGTATATGTGTACTTCACAATGAGGTTTTGCGTATGCATGAAAATATCAATTGGTTTCAGTGTCTCACTAATTTTTTGGTTTCCTAGAATTTTTGAGTATGCGCACAGTTATGGTGTGCGGGATGCACCAACTTTTACTATCGTGAAAGCCTCTGGAGTCGCTCGGAAATGGGATGTTAGTTGTATAGTGGCTAGATGTTTCACCTTGTCACAAGTATTTTTGCTTGGTTTGTCCCTCAACAATAATTTAGCGGGACAACACATTCTTCCTGTTTGCAGCAAGGCAATCATTGATTCTTAGGTTGTGCACCTTTTCGGTTTTGATTATGCACTATATTTTTTGGTTCGTAGTCTTGGTATTCCAGCAGGGGTCATCACTCCCCGTTTACTCGTTCTACTCCTGTTCTGTAATAGCACATCCCACTTAAACTAGTTGCCGTTGTATTGTCCGTAGTTTTTCCTATATCATGTAAAACGTCTGGGTAAATCTGATTGCGAAAAAAGTGTCAACTTGTCTTCAGGTACCCTTGGAATACATACAGTTTATTCTATGCTTTTCGTGAAACAGGAATTAACGCAGGACAAGATACACTACTTTTCGAAGGAACAGAAATAAAGTTGGATCCATCATGTGCTGTTTTTATCACGATGAATCCTGGTTATGCAGGGAGGTCGGAACTGCCAGATAATCTAAAGGTAGGCAAATGCAAGAAATTTATAAGTGAGGTATAATAATTTAGATGATATATTGATCTGATCAAAGATGAGAATGTTTATATCGTCATAATGACACATGCTTACTCTGTTATTGATTGCGGGAAACAATTTTGTGAAAGACTGATATCTACAAATATATGTTCTCCCAAGGCTCCATAAATAAACATTTCTCAGAAATCAAATTTCATAATCAGGCATCATCGTCGAATGTCCAATGACAAGTTAGCTTAATTGATTAGTGATCTACGTAATTGTTAAGTATTTGAGTCAATTTTTGGTACTGTAGAATGACAAAAGAGCATATAAGTTAGATTCCTGAATGATGGCTCCGTATTGCCATTACAATAACTACATAGGTAACGTGTTACAATATGCACGGAACTAAATGTTCGTTTTCTTATTTTACCGATACTTTTCTGGATATTCTAATACTAATACCAGTGGTGACCGTTTTCTACTTCTCAAGTACCTTTTTGAACAGGTTTTGTACACCAACCTCACGAATTATATCTTGTAAGTTTAACATCAACTAAATACCTTGCTGCTAAAGACACCAGACCTTCCTAGCTCTGCGCATATCAGAGGCTGAGTTTATTTGACGGCTCTGCATACAACTCCGTCCCCTGTTCACATAATAGTTGTCAGCGATGTGGTTCATTTCAAGAAAAAATCAACGTGAGTCGATGTTTACCAGTTTCACCGAGTTCCAAAACTGCATTTAGTCTCGGAAAAATCTTCCTGGTTCGGTGTCAAGTCGATTATTTGTGCAGTAGATTAAGGTAGGTGTTGATGAGCAGGCTTTATAAGGGCCGGAAAGGTCGTCAAGGTATGGGGCCTTTTCAGTTCTTTAGTACTTTAAGAAATGAATTTACCCTTCAGGAGGACTTACGTCAGATAGGTGTTAGGGCAACAGCGGTAGCTCCCCAGCTTTTGTCAATATCTCAATACTGTACTTTTGATCTTGTATTAACATCTGTAAATGTGAAATGAACCCGGGATTGTTTAGTAGATGATAACAGCAGATTATATCACTGGGTACAAAGTACTCTTCTGTTAGGATCATTGCACAATTTTAGATCCAGCGTCTAAAATCAATAGAAAATTTTACGAGTTTGAAGACATAACTGGTCATCAAAATGGCTTATCAAGTCATCAATCGTCTTTTGAAACATCGGAATACATAATACGTCGATGTAAGTTGTCTCTTTCTCCTAGACTATGTTGGCTTTATAATGTTTGATCATAAACTACTACGATATCGATAAGTATGATAAATCCAAAGTAACACAGACGTGTTTGGATTATTGACATCCATTAGATGAATTAATAACCCTAGGCAACAGGAATGTAATTTTAATTGATATCAAAGGAGAAGGCACAACCGTTTAATCTTACCTCCATTTGAAGATTACTTTCACATGTAAGGAGAGATTTGATTAAGACTCAAGTAATTAAATCAGTGAAATCATACATCAAAAAATCTGGGGCCAGCCGAGGTAAAAAGCATATTCTGCGAGGGAATATAGCATAGAAGAATACAGATTTAACGCGATGTTAACATATCAATTTTTATAACTTAACTCAAAACTGAAACTGTCAAACTTACAAACTTTCGAGGTAGAACTTTTCAACATCAACTTGTCTATTCAGCAGCTGCGTGTGGCCACAACGTGAGTGTAATGATACTTTTGATTGGATTTTTTAGTAACTGCTCAAATTCCCATATTGATGCAGCCCGTGCAAATTCAAGGTCATTAAATTATAAACCAGGGAGAATGATTTTGTATCTCAAAGAAAGGGAAAACGAGTGTGAATCTGTGGGAGCGGGAAAACGAGTGTGAATCTGTGGGAGCGGGAAAACGAGTGTGAATCTGTGGGAGCGGGAAAACGAGTGCGAATCTGTGGGAGCGGGAAAACGAGTGTGAATCTGTGGGAGCGGCAAGACGAGTGCGAATCTGTTGGAACGGGAAAATGAGTGTGATTCTCTGGGAACGGGGAAACTAGTGCAAATTGCTGGTAACTGGTAAACGATAGCGAATCTCTGGGAACGGGGAAACTAGTGCAAATCGCTGGTAACTGGTAAACGATAGCGAATCTCTGGGAACAGGGAAACTAGTCCAAATCTCTGGGAAGGAGAAAGCGATTGCGAATCTCTTGGAACGGGAAAATGACGTCCCAACGTATTCAATCAACTACCAAGAGCAAGAGCAAGAGCATCTGTCCTTAAAAACGTCTAGTGAAAACGATCACCCCAGTCCATTCCGTAGTGAATTCTTGGGTCTTTGTTTTTCATGAAAGTAAATTATAAGTCCCTTATCGCGATGCAACACAGCCCTTGACGCGTTATTGACGATGGTAGAAATCTGAGAGAGTACTGAGAAACTTGCTTGATAGAATTTGGATTGTCATACGCTCTTTTTGGTAGTTTCCTAGGATATCTATGCATCGGTGAATTCTAAGCTCGCGTTATTTACTGGATTTATCACAATCACAAGACGTATAAGATAAGACGTATTGCGCTATCCAAGATTTAAGACGCGGAGAGTTGAGTCGTAAGGTAGTATAGTTGTATATTGCGAACGATGAGACCATAACCATAAGTATTTACCTCCCCCCCCTTAAAAAATGGAATTTAAATGGTGGTGCGGGTGAGAGGCCTTCTAAAGCTTTTAACGTACTATGCTCCTCTCTCTCCATGTTCATGCAATGATATGTTACATGCGTCTAAGTGCTTGTTTTGTAATATTTAGGGACGAATGAGTGTATTTGAAAGTTTTTGGCTAGCAGAGGGATTTAATTAAGGGTCATAGTTAGACAGATAGCAAACGCTTACATATTTTCAAAATGTACGCAAACCTACTGTAAATGTGAAGATAGCTATGCTAATGGAAAATACTATTTGTGTTTATTTCCCGATACACGGTGATTGTATGTACGTTGTTCTCTTGACAGGCCTTATTCCGCACAGTGGCTATGATGGTACCTGATTACGCTCTAATATCGGAAATATCTCTCTATTCATTTGGCTTCGTGAACGTAAGTACAAATGCTTTCATTACAGTGCATAAGGAGTGATGATTACATGCAGAATCCAACAAATGTTGGCGAAGGGCGCAAGATGAAAGCAACCTGACCTGAGGAATTAGGATCAAAAGCAAGGTGCAGGTTACGAGACTTAAATATAAAATCCTTACTCAACGAAAAGCGTAATTGGCATTAAACTAGGTACCCCCAAACAACGTAGTTTTAGTCGAGTTGAAATCGGCCCATTGCGTCTTGCTCCTTCTGACACGTCAATCTCTCCAGTCCTTCGTTAAGATAACGTAACATATTCCTTTTCGCAAACTGTCACCTACGTTGGTAAAATTTTGTGTAAGACAATATAGAATGCTCAGAAGTTCTTAATAGTATACTTATAAGTGAACTGATAAGAGTGGAACGGAATGCGTCTTTCGCGTTAACACATAAACGAGCTGCATCCTTTCAGGCATTGTATACGTTTTGTTCGAATGATCTGAAAGTTACGAAGGCCTATGTAGGATGAAGCCCTTTCCTATAGTTTTAGTTTTTACTATCAGAAACTATAGTTGGCTTGTGTTACCTTTATTACAGACTTGACAGTTAGTAACTATTCAAAGTGTGGATATCTTTGGCTTTTCATGGCAGTCATGGTTTGACTTGACCGCTATTGCATTTTGGGTTCTCCTTTTGCTTTTCAGGCCCGCCCATTGGCTGTAAAGATTGTTACAACGTACAAACTCTGCTCAGAACAGCTCTCGTCGCAGCACCATTATGATTATGGAATGAGAGCAGTTAAGTCTGTACTCACTGCAGCTGGAAATCTAAAGGTAAAACTGCTCTCGGGCAAAGATGTCATGACATAATTGAAATATTGCGACCTCTTATTGATACTGCAACAATCTAAAAAGGAATAATCCTTACTCAAGTACTTGTACCCTTACAGGGTTCCTTAGTACATTAAGTCTTGTGCTACCACATAAATAGAGTGTCATTCAAATCTGGAATTAAAAATGGAATATTGTATTCCTAAATATTTTGCAAGTTGCTGTTTTTACAAAACAGTGGTATTGTTTTCCATTACGTTTTTTTGATGTGGGGCTGTTAAAGATGCTAGGAAGCAGTCTTTCTGCAGTCAGTTATCGTTTAGATTTACTTGAAGTCTCCGTTTTTTAATCCAACTATTTGAAAAGGGCTTGCTTTTACTATATAAATATCAAGGCCCGACACAAGCCGACAAGAGCGTAAGGAAACGTCTCTTTAGAATTGACTCTTGATTCCGTTATTGAAGGCTATCTACAAATTTTCGATCACTAAGTATTTTTTATCTTTTAAAGAAACCTTATTACGGAAGATCTGCCGTCGGGAAGTGCATTATTTACTTCATACTTTACTATCAATTGCTAGTATTCTTCCCCCTCCCGAGATGCGCATCCTTTCTTTCTAGGGCATGCAACTGCTATGCTTTTTTCAGTCGAGTATCAGATGCAATTTGCAGATGCTACTCGTTAAGGCACCAGAACCTCATTCCTAATCTGTTAGGATCAACATGTGTTTCCTAGTGTCAACGAAAGAGGCAGTGTTGTTATTTTTTAAAGCGGTAAGCTTCGCAATTATAATAGAAAATAATTCATTTTACTTTCTACTGGATTAACGACAGTTTATAACAGGGTTTTGCCTCCGTACTTTAATTTCTATTCTAGACCTTCTGACGTAGACTATATAGCTTTATGAACAATAGTTGAGACAACTTAGTTATCGCTATTTAGGGACCGACGCCTAACCTTTTTCGTATTATTCACACTTGAAGACGAAAGACATGACAACCACTTCCGTATTGCAATGACTAGATACATGTGGTTATGTAACACATAACCTGTCATATATTTTATGACAGAGTTTTGCAATACTTTTCTCTTAAGCACAATGCTACGTCATATTCCGATCAGTTTCTGGAATTCTTATTAGAGGTGAACACGTGACAGATAATTTAGAAGCGAGCGAAGGCTAATTTTGACTTGGTAACAAGAGCTAGGTCGTTGTTTTATTTCATTCAGAATGAAGTTTTGACAAACGTTTGTATATCATAAACGTTTTTTTCATTTTCGAGTTATTTCATTAATTTTGGGGAGGAGGGGACCGGCGAACTGCTACCCTTCTCCCTTCCGCTGCTGGTTCTTACAGTCAGAACTATCTTTCAATCAATTCGTGGATGCAAGTAACATTATCTAAACTGTAATCTTGATCGTCACTTTTCAGCTAAAATACCCAACAGCAGACGAAGACATCTTAGTTCTGCGATCCATCATCGACGTCAACCTACCGAAGTTCTTGGCTCATGATCTTCCACTGTTTAAGGTGAGAAATCACGAATTATCCTAAATCTTGAAGTGGTTTTTATCTGCAATTTTGCAGGTTTAAGTAGCAGATTTGAGATTATTTTTGGTTATTGAAGGGGACTTTCCAAATAAAGGGTCGAACTCTGTTAACACTCTAAACGCTACATCAAAAAGTTATTTTAACAACGATCAGTTATTTTCCAAGCTTTAAGTTTACTAGACTCTTTCTATAAAAGAATTTTGGAAACTTACATCTCATTAAAAAAGTATGACTGGGAATTCATTGATTGACTTATGTTTATATATGTATGCTTGTATATGTGAGAATTTGGAATGGACTCCCCGGATTAACGATTTAACTGTTGCACTATTTATTACTGTGGTTACGTCGCCGTTTTCTGTGTGGGAGATCCTGGTTTCCATCTCCGCCAGAACTGTATGCATTCATGTTTACTGAGTGTACCAACCTTAGTACTGATAAAACGTTGAACGTAACAGTAAAGGATTTAAACTGCTGGTGATTGTAAGAATTTGGGATCGGATGCCCAAATTATCGATCTAATTGTTTCCCTTTTAAGTGCAGCGGTTAACTGGATGTTTTTGCGGGAGATGTATCGGGTGCGATTCCGACCAGTGCTGTATCCAATCATGTTTATTGAAAATACATATTCAATCATACTTCTTAAAACAGAGATGAAGTATGACCCCCTTCCCCTGATTTCTAACGTACGCATTTCGCTTCAAGCCCTCTTCAGTGTCACTCTTTACGTGGCAGCCAACCATATAAAAGGGCGTAAAAAGTGTTTACATAACAGTAAATAATGTACTTAAAGTGTGCTAAAATTGTAAAGGACAGCTAAATATTTTCATGACTAGCGTAAAGACTGTTCTCCTTCAAAGTTGTTTGCCGATTTAATTTCAAAATCCTTTCTTGATTTTAAGCCCTTGATAACTGAATAGTGCATCCTGCAAGGTATTTTTTATTGATTGGCTTTATAACTCCACCCATCCACCATGTACATATCATATATAAATATCTTGAAAGCAAGCACTTCCCTTTTCTATTATAAACAATAAACGTGGAAATTTTATCTTGATGAATCCCACAGGTTAGCATGTCGAGATCAGCATCTGTTCCTCTAAGTCGCGGGGAGCAAAAGTAACAATTTTAAAGTGTCAAAATATTTACTTTCTAGGCAGTGAATAAATATTATTATCTTCTCCAAAAAGTAATACTTTGACCGATGGATATCCTTGATGGGTGTCCTTTAACAAATGGTTAATAATTCTGCATGTAGGGCCACTTTTCAATACGAATACATGTGATGTAAAGTTACAACTACAAAGTGGAAACATTCGTGACTGCACGTAAAAGTGCGTCAATAGCTGTGCCATTTCTTATATAATAGGAGGTGCTACCGTAAAATTTGTAGTTTAAACAACATGGCGTTAAAGTACCAGGGTCACGCTTATGACGTTAGTTTCAAGGTAACTTGAAAAATTTGAACGGTTGTACTTTTTAGGTCATTGTTTGTGGTAGCGTAAAGACCTTTCAACTTTAACCATCATAATTATATTGATTTTGTGATTTGCTAGTTGGTGTCAATGATTTGTCATGTATTTGCTAACTTAAATAGATCGTCCAGGTTTTCTTCAATTAAGTTGATGGCTATGCATGGTTTAAATAACCAGGTGTCTTAGTTGCCACAAGAGACTATGCTCAGAGATTTTTATAGTTTTCTATTTTTTCAGAAGTAGCCTTGATTTAAAGTTCCCGTCTTCATCAAAATCCTTTACTTCTTTAGGGCATCACAATGGATCTGTTCCCGGGTGTAAAGCTTCCTGATCCAGATTACACCATCTTAACAGAGGCAGTGAAAGATAATTGCGAAAAGATGAACTTGCAAATGACTGATTTCTTCTTGGGGAAAATTTTGCAGGTTTGTCAAAATGCAGACAACATTTATCGACCGTATATCTATATTTGAAATGGAAGATAAATTCGGCCCTTATTTTCGTAGCTTGTTGCGCATGTTCATCATCGTATAATTAAGAATGATGTAAATTTCAGTAATGTGCACCATTACGTTACCTGTATTTTCGTAGCAGAAGTATCATCCTACACTATAACTTTTCTTTCTGCTTTAGATTTCGTATACATTGCAATTTTAAGTTTTTGTAGTGCCTTGATGTTTATCATCTTGAGACCGAAAAAAAGTGAAAAGAACTTCGAGTAGAGAGGAATTATCCTCGGCCGATCATAAAATTGGCTTTCCCCTTTCTGTACTATGTTTTGGCATGTAAGAGACCTTCCTTGTTGAGTTCTCCCTGCATGATAGCTAATGCAGTTTAACGTTAGCTGAATTTTTACGTAATTTGTTTCAGTGCAGATATATATAAATGAACAATTACCACTGTCTCCTAATGCCGGCCTCACACTATACAATTTCCTGCGATACGATGTCGTATCGTAGGGTATCGTAGGTTATCGCAGCCTATCGTATAGTGTGAGGACATTTACG